>VOMN01054101.1:0-33203 GCA_014899125.1 Orchestia grillus
AGAATCTCTGTACATTCACAAGCTAAAGTCATCCCTGAATGAAATGCAAAGTGCACGCCTTCTGATAATAGTCAACCGTTAAGCTGTGTCCAGGTGTTAATCCCCGTAGTATTATTTTTCTTATTATTGTTGTAATTCTTTTTTCCACTTCTTAGTTTCTCCCTTTAGCTATGGGAATACTTTTTTTGACAGCATAAACAGCAGCAAATCATAAAAGCTACTAAAGACGGCAAAAATGCCTTCTTAAAAATATCTAATTCCAGCTAAAACTACGCAGCAAGTTCTGTCGTTGTTGGTACCTCAAACACAACATTGTTGGCGCCACACTGAAGCGGGTCATAGGAAGCAAGGCAGCATAAAAACATAAGGCATAAAAATTTAAACGTTACTAAAACTCAATAAACCATCACTGTAAGATAATTCATGAAACTTTTCGACTACTGATGAAATTTAAACATTAGTTTGGGTGTTTTTCAATCTTTACACAGAAGACTCGACTTAGTATCCTGCAGTTGGTGTTCCACCCCCTGGCACCAGGGGCCGTGGGACTGCGCGCTGGCCTGACTCACCAGCAGCGCCTTCACGAGTGCTGCCTCGCTTCGTATGACGCGCTCCAGAGCGGCGTCAGTAATGTTGTGTTTGAGGTGCCAACAACAAAAACCTTTATTAATTCCAACACGTTTTACCGTTGGGCTTTCAATGCCTTACAACTACTGGTGTGGTGAGGGATGTGAGGAATGTGTGGCTAACTTCCTTTTCCAAGGGAAGTACTCCGCAGTCACGTGCAAAGCCTCACCTGAGCCGAGGCTCGAACAATAGAACTTACTGCGTAGTTTTACCTGTAACTTGGATTTCAGCCCAATAAACAGTGAATATTGAGTTTGATGAATAAAAATTGCCAAACGTTTTGGATAGGGAAAACATCAAGAGTTATTTCTGTTCGCTATTTGTAAACAAGATTACGACAAAAAAGGTTTTAGACCACAGATGGATTGAATTTCGTAATTTGGCGGTGTCTTTCTTATATGTTTTGTCGTTTCGTATGAAGATATCTATCATTAAGATCATGTATTCGTTAGACAATTTAAATAATATTAGAATTTAAATCTCCCTGGACTTTTGTTAAAAATTTACACAAACAAATAAAGCTCTACTTTCATCTTGTGAATTTTTTTTTGAAAGGAACAAACACCCAAATATCAGTTTAAAATACAATCCTACCAATTCATCAGTTCCACTCTACCGTAACCTAACAAACTCATTATTTCCATTTTTCGCCTGCACGGTGAAGACTCCACGAGTTCATTCTAGGAACGCATGCAAAAACAGAAGCAAAACGTTATGTCTTCATAATTGTATGGCTACGTTATAATATACCCTGCCACTTGCCTGCATAAAAGACTAGTACTGTTTCTGCTGGTTCGTCTCCAGCCTCGTAGAGCTTCATCAAGCTCATCAGGCCTCGTCAGCTCTGCGTCAAACCCAGGCGCCCGCCCCTATCGTTTTCCATTGATTCTCATATTGGCACATTAGGTGCCAATCTCGGCTGCCATGCTTTGTCACCCGATGGTTCTCTAGCTGTTCGTTTCTGAGTTTTAGTTTACTCAGTGTGTCTACTGCCTATTACGTTCTCTTCTGACTTCTGCACACTCCTGACCTCCACACACTCTTGATCTCCACACACTCCTGACCTCCACACACTCCTGATCTCCACACATTCTTAACTTTTACACACTCCATACTTTTACACACTCCTCGCTTTCGCACACTCATTACCCCTACACACACTCTGACTTCGTTTCATACGTCACAAATTCTTGAGGCTGACAGTCTGCCCACCTCCCACAGACACCGTACCTAAATAATGATGTGCCTGAGAGATATCTGGAAAAAATGAGAACCAACTTGTACTCAAAATGTGAACGGAGAAATATTCACAAAGAACGTTTGAGATCTTCCGCGCTTCTGCGTAATTTGAAGAGAACATATAAAGGCATGAACAACATTCTGGGATAGTACAACACTTCTCAGCTTTCTTTCAACATTGTGTTAAAAAATATAAAATTCATAGCATTTGAATAATTTGGCCCCACGGCGTACTTTTAACAAACCTTTTCATTAAAATACCCCTTTTACCAAAGGATCAACTTTATTTTCTCCAGAGAGCTAGAAGTAAATGTGCATTACAAGAGTATGGATTCTAGTTATAATTCAGTATAGCACAAAAGAATTAAAAAATTTTCACAAATACTGTCGCACTCAGGCCGGCTGGGACCTGAGGGTAAGACAGAGGGTCACAAGCGGCAGAACTGAGGGTAGAAGCGAAGCGTGCGACCATCGCGAATGTTTTGCTTCTCTAGGATAACGAGAGACCTTACATAAATGCATTAGATAGACATATAACATAAACTGTGTGCAGAAAAATCGGAATGAGAGCGTTAAAATATGTAAGAAAAGAATGAAATAACTCGAACGATCAATAGTTCTTCGATACAGTCAAGCTAATCTGTATTTCACAAGAACTATTTCAATAAATAATGAAAATATTTCTTGACGTATTCGATAAGTATTTAGGTCGCAATAAACGAACTAAGTCTCTGATATAACCACAAAGATTGAAACTATGTAACAAATGTTCAGTGGTCAGTGCAAGAAGAGTAAAAAATGAAAAAAAGTACTTTTAGAACAGGAATCCTGTTCTAAAGAAACGCGACATGGCAAATGGGTTGATTTTTGCAGACGGCAGACGTGCAGGCATTGGCCTCCAGTTCTCCACAAGTCAACAGCTCGCAATGGACCATCAGCTCCTCGGACCGGCGTCTGCGCCTGCGCTCTCTGACCCCGACACGTCTGTCCAGCTGTCCAGGTCCTGGTCACGCTGCCTGGTGTAGCTCAGTCGCTACCTGGGCCGACATGTTGACACTCAGTCAGCCACCTGGGCCGACATGCTGACACTCATTCAGCCACCTGGGCCGACATAGTGACACTCAATCAGCTACCTGGGCCGACATGGTGACAGTCAGCCACCTGGGCCGACATGGTGACACTCAGTCAGCCACCTGGACCGACATGGTGACACTCAGTCAGCCACCTACGGTGACATGCTGACTCTCAACCCGCACTCATCAATTAAGCGAAACTTGTGCCCGAGTCAAACCTCTTGGGAACTCTCTGAAAATTGAAGGCTGAGTAAAGTGAAACTAAAGCTGAAATGAGTTAAAAAATAAAGCTAAATCAAAATCATGATACATCACCGCAATTCTAGTGAATTAGTTTCGATAATTTCATAGTATCGTCCAGATAATTATGACGCATTTATAGTGTTTTCTGTGTCTTTGTCACAGTCATCTTTGTGAACTGTGCCAGTAATTCTTTTAAAAAACTAGCAAAAAGTAGTTAGGAGATGTTGAGCTTGTAAAGCTAAATGTTAATAGCTGGTTTTCTAAGCTCCCAGGACAAAAATTAGTCAACTGCAACTAATATCGCGTATGACCTCCACGAGCACGAATAATGCCGACAATTTTGAGCGACAGCGAGTCTACAAGTGTCACTGTACACCTGGTTGATTTTAAACCACTCTTACATATACTAATATCGTAGTTCTAGCTTGTAACGTAGACGATCTTTTCGTCGTCTAACTTGTCGTTCTAGGTGATCCTACAAATTTTCTATTGGGTTCATGTCTGGGAACTTGCCAATCTAAATGCCTGATACATCCTGAATGACTGTCATGCCATTTCATGACGACAGTTCTAGCCTTATGCACCTGGCTTAGGTGCTCAAAAAACATTACACCATGGAGTTCTAGAAACAATAGTTGACTAATTTGTGGTCTTGGGAGCTTATTTAATTCAAAATACATTGCATTTTGTCTCTTGAAAATAGGCAATAAAATTCTTGTCAAAAACTAATTTCGGCCAAGACTATGACGAGCGCAGCATCGATGCAGTAGAGAAATAAATTCTTCAGAAGTAATAGCCAACCTCAACGACGAGCTTCCAAGTACGAAAAACTGGGTAAACCCCTCCCACTTGTCCTGACCGGGGCATTTATTTTTCCTTCAATACTGCCAAGCGACGACGAACATATCTGTCGAACCAAACAGTAAAATGCAGTCACAGCAGAGGGGGAAAATCATTCAGGAACATCTGTGCCACAGCGCGGAAACAAGAGGACCCAGAGTCTTGATTGCTGAGGGGCAAGAAAATACAAATTTATTTCTGAGCCAGAAGAATAAATTTTAATGAATATAAGGTCAATTTTTGAGTTGGTTCTTGTTCAGCTGGCCCATAAATTTACCAAACTTAATCTGAGAGCCGGAACTCGGAAAAACAAGCTTCAATTAAGCAGCAGACACAACGACCCAACAGGAGCCGAGAGGGGCTGAAGCAAACTGGGTACTGGAAGGGAATTAAAACTTTTATACGAAAACAAAATAGTTTCTATGTGTGTTGAACATTTGTGTGATTATACCAGTGTGGTTATGACAGTAAAAATATCAAACACACCTGAATATTTTTTTCCTCCAGTGCACCGTTCGACCCTTGGGCGAGTATTCGAAAGCAAAGTTAGAGGATAGCTGTAGAGAAAGGGACTTCGAGCTTACCTAGGTTAATAATTAATGGTCAGTTTAGACGAGGCCAACGTTCAAGTATAGTTTAATAGTCAGATTTAATGGAGAGTAAGTTGACTTACTTAAGTAGGACAAAGACAAAGCTTTAGGAGCAGCAAACCTATCTTGACAGTGTCAGGGAACGTTAATTTTGCTCTAAGCTCAAATACAAAACAAGTAAATAAAATAAAAAGAAGTATGGAAACACACTAATTAAAAATAACAATCACACAAAGAATTAATTAGTGAAAAAGACAAAGGTTCCCCATCAGGGAGAATCAACAGTGCTGCCACGACGTCCCCCCGAATTGCCTCTGGCATGGTACCGCAAGGTGCTCCTCGCACCCGCTCCCAAATACGGAGGCGCCAAGTAAACACAGCGAGTTTTTTCTCTTCCTGGTGTCTTTGCGCTAATAAAATGCGCTCTATACTAGACGAATCGGCCTCCGTCACGTTAAGAGAAGCTCTGATGCATTTGAGAGGAAATTTAATCAGCAAGTTTTTAAGATAGTGATCTCTAATTCTCACTGCTGACGCAATTTTTCAATTTGCTCATTTTTACTATGAATTAAGAAAATATCAACTCATCAACGCTTGTTTCGAAATCAGCCTACCATTACTGTGAGGCAGCTTATGTCCCCTCGATGAGCTACCAATAACAAGCTACTATCGCTGTGTAGCCCAACGATGCAGTGAGAGCTGTGCTCATGCGTTGCATTATCAGGCCCCAGCAATGCGTGCCTTCGAGCGGAAATTATCTCTTGGGATTAGTTCATAATACTAGTGGATGAATTCCATTCATTGCTTTACTAAGAGACGATATTTTTCAGCAGGCTAAGTTATAGCAATTGCCAATAGTTCAATAATATGGCAACTGGTCTCATAATGTGCACGAAGGCGGCAGCCAGGAAAATTGTTTTTAACATAAAACAGAGTTACAGACGGCAGGCTGTATTTCACGTCCTAGCTTGCTACACTAAGCTTATGGACAGAAAATTCAATGGTCCAATAGTGTATAAATAAGCGACGAGAGCCGTGAAAAGAAAATAGAAAAAATTATGAATTTAACAAGACAATTTTTCATAACTGATACCAGGGGCTGTTTTTTGTTTCTTCGTGGTATAGGTGCCTGCGATGCCGACGAAAGAGCAATAATTATAGCCTGGTTTATTTCCTTTCTAAAGTGAACGAAGGGTTTTCTTCAAGACATAGGTTCACTTCACACGATCCACATGCGTTTTCGCCAGTACGTAACAGCAAAGCGTCATATTTTTATATTAGGACAATACATTTATGATATCATTTTATCTTCAAATACTAAAAGTAATCGTTAACTTCGAAATGCTTCTTGCTGTACAAGGTTTTGTCGCTTCTTCTTCTTGACCAATTTCACACCTGGATATATTCAGTTTTCTCATTTCTCACTAGCGATGAAAACCTAATAAATAATGAGAATGGGTCCTACCCATGAGCAAAAAAGATAGATCCATATGTGACAGAATTATTTTTTCAGTTCAGAAAGAATTATGACACAATAATTTCTTCCGTGTACTCTTTCTATTCTTCAAATTAGAATTTTATGCGTTGTGGCTGTACAGAGGCAGCGATTGATGGATGCAGGGCGTGGCCCTCGGGGAAGGTATCGCTTAAGTGCCCCTAGTGACTTTTTTTTGCTTTTGCTGCGAGTTAAGCTGCGCGTACATCAAGTCACCTCAAGTTGTGGCCACACTGCATACATCAAGTCACCTCAAGCTGTGGCCACACTGCATACATCAAGTCACCTCAAGCTGTGGCCATACTGCATACATCAAGTCAGCAGTTTTCCTTTGTATTATCGAGTATTACACTTATTGGGGTTACGACAAAAATTTTCAAGGTACGATTTTGATTTAGCGATTCTAGGTGAAGCATTTAGTAATTTCCGAGCTAGATTGCTTTTTTGTGGAGCTTTTTGATGTTTTTGAGGTTTAAACTGCTGTTAAAGCTTTTTTGTGGTTTATCTTGCCTGTTGCAGCGATTACTGCAACAGGGCACTCAAGTACCTCTGCTTGCTTACTACTGCGAAGGTTATGTCAAAATTTCAGAAGTGAGCATGGAACAGTGTTTCTATATACAAAATGAAGTTTAAGAGGTCTACGGTAAAAGTACTCGAGTTGTCAAAAAGCTGATTTGAATGTAATTTTAGAACGTAGCATACATACGTCCGGTCACCTGGAGCTGTGGCCACGCTGCATATACAGGGTGTGAGGGGTAGTTAGGGACATGTTGTTTTCAGTTCAATACACATTCGAACCATTTATAATATGTTTTTTTATTTGTTTCAGATAACCCATTTAATTTGAAATGTTAAACCAAGAAATGAACCAAGAGTGAGGGACACCATCATACCACCTTACATTTTTCCTCAATGTCTTAGGGTTAATGTTGCTGCATACATTGATATTCTACAAACGTTTGTTAAGCCATGGATAGATTAAGTATCCAATGGAATGCCATACGTCTTCCAGCAAGACTCAGCACTTTCTCACAAAACCATAGTTACCCAAGGGGGATTATCAGAAAGATTTTACGATCAGGTGACCCCCAATTTGTTCCCCCAAAACTCGCCAGATTCAAATACTATGGATTGCTTCACTGGTCGGAAATAAATAAAGACTACTTAATTTCAGTGGATCAACGGTTTCAGACCTACACAGAAATAGTAATTGAAATCAAATGTGGCTTCAAAGGATAATTTGATAACGAAATATCATAGGGATATGTTTTTAATTTTAATTTAAATAAATGTATTTCTGTTAAAATCTTATAGTTCATTTAACATACTGAAAATGTCCTCAAGTAACCGCACCTCTGTGCAAAGTCCCCTCAAGAGGTGGCCATGCTGCATACCAAGTCCCCTCATGAGCGACATCATTTTTCCTCAAGCTTTGGCCATGCTGTTTGCCTGAGGTCACATCCTGCTGTGGCCTCGCTGCATATATCAAGTTACCTGAAGTTGTGGTAGGTCACCTCAAGATGTGGTCGCACATCAAGCTACATCACGCTGTGGCCTCGCTACACGCAAGAAGCCACAATACGCTTTAGCAACGCCACTTGCATCAAGTCAGCACTGAAATATGCAAACTGTATTGGCCGCCGCTCTGAGGTGCGTTTGGGAGCTGCATTACAGGCTGCTGATGGTGGAGGCCGTGGACAGTACAAGCATGACTGGCAGTGGTCGCTCTGTGCGAATTGAAATGATAACGGAGGGAAAAACCAGTCGCTAATTGAACTGAGCATGATCATTTTAATAATCAGGAATTCAGGTTGAGGGAGTATTTTCATAATTTTTCTAATAAGGTATGAACATTTTACTAATGCCTTTTTCTTTCATATGTGTAGTTAAAACGAAGCATCGGAGAAATTTAACATTCGAGTTCTACAAACAGAACATAACTATCCTTCATAAGTATCTGATGCTATACTAAAAATAAATTAGAACCAGTAATGTAACCCTTTGCTACGGTAATATCTTAAAATTTTGTATATTTGCTTACGCGGGTCTTGTGAACATCTGACGGCATTTCTAGTCGCTATCGTCATCTGGCGGGCTCCTTCAGATGAATTGAATTTGTTAGATCCCTTATCTGAATTACAAGTTCCGATTTTCGACAGAAGTTTTAATTGAATATGAATTTGACTATTGGCATGATTGATCCGTTTATATTGCTTGTATTTGTGAAACCTTGATGTCATTCTTGCTGCACACGTGTTTTTTTCGGGCTGGGAGGTCCTTTTTTCCTTACAGCCTCAGAGCTTACAGATCTTTGCAAAATTTGCAAGAAATTCAATACAGCAAAATTCACCCTCTAATGAAGATCAGCTGCTAACAATTATGCGGGCCCTACAAAATGAATTTAATTTTTAGTACGGTATTTTTTTAATCGTATGCAGGGCTGCACTTCCTCCATACGAGACTTGGTCACCTCAGTATATAAAGGTAATCATAAACTTCGAAATGCCTTTTCCTATACATGGTTTTGTCGCCCAATGCGATAAACCTGCTGAGTCACCCAATGTTCAGGTAAGTAAGCGATACATGACATCAGGGTCCAATCTGCACTAATTTCTAAAATTAATCCTGAAAAGTTCTAGAAAATAAAAAAATGTATGTCATAAAGAGGTTATAGGAGAATGTATCAGGATATTTTGCATTTCATTTTTACAGTGAGCACTTTCCAGTATGCAGCTTAGCACTCTTCCTATCATGGGCTTCGGGATCTCCAAACTTCAGATATGTACAAATAAAAGTTAACGAATATTTTGGAATGGCCTCTATATATTACGCTCCTTGAGATCCCTTCATGGAAAGGACGCTCTAGGAAACCTTCCTTGATGCTGCATTTCCCTTTGCCTCAGATTTGTATGCAGGGCACATCATGACTGTTAGAGCCTTGATTTCCTTGACAAAATGAAATCAACTTGCCAACTTCCTGCGATAATAAACTTTGTACCTGACTACCTGATTTTCTCATTGTAACTAAAGGGCAATTTCTGTATGTTTTTTACGGTTCTAACTATTGATAATGAGCTTTGTTTTGCTCGAAAGCTTTGGAGAATGAAATATTATTCCAGAACTGTTATGTTTTTACCAGCTATAGCTCTGTTATTTCCTGCAAATAGATTAATACCCAAATTTTGCAGACAATCTGGCTCGTTATGATAACATTGTTGTGTTTGTGCACATTGTACTGCTGTCGTTATTCATAGTCTGTTTTGTTTTTTTCCCCAAGTTACCGGCTATAATACATTTTTTATATTTGTAAAACTGTGGGACTTTAAGAAGCTCTAATCGACGATCAAAAATAAGTTATAATCAAGGAATTTTATAAAGTTACCTCGCCTGATACTATTGCCCATGAAATACGTCGTCATGCCATGAAATACGTGTGGGCTCCATGGCGTACTGGTTAGCGTGATGGCCTCGCAGCCGGGACGTTCAGGGTTCGAATCACGGCTCAGGCAGGCATTTCACGTAACCAGAGAGTACTTCCCTAGGAAAGGGAAGCTTAAACCACACATTCCTCACATCCCTCACCACGCCAGTAGTTGTAAGGCATTGAAAACCCAACGGTAAAACCTGTTAGAATTAATAAGTTTTTTTATGTCGACACAGCGAAAAAATTCCAAAAGGACAAATCATCAAGGAAGAGACTATCAGATGCTGGGATTTCCAAGCCCATCACTGACAGGGATCTGAGGAATATGGGTCGTCAGTTACGTAAAAGGCCTGGGCAATCAAACAGGTCTATTTTCACCTCAGCTGGTCGTCCTGACGTACCGAATTTCACAAGGAATGTTATTCTTGGAACCATAGCTTGCGTGGAAGTTCTGATGTAAATGACCTTTCATGCGGCAAACAAGGAAGTTGAAGGATGGAATGAGCAAGGAAATACTTGAAGATGGATATGAGCCTCTTCTTTTCACTGAAACCTAGGGGACCTTTGCAGGACCTGACGGCTGAGCAGGACCTGACAATTGAGTGAATTTCGAGGAACAGTGTCATTATCAATTGAGGCATGAACAACAAGGTGGAGGAGCCATAAATGAACATGTGCTGGCATCATGGGGATAGATTTTTTGTCCTGACAGAGTACTCGAAAGAAAATGGGTAAGATCTGCTGTCTATTGCAATATCTTGAATGAAGGTTTGGTGCGTTGTTCAGATGACGCTCCTCTTTCGCTACAACAGGACTTGGGTTTTAAGCATAATATTTCTCCCTCCTACTTTACTTATACGGCTCAAACATTTCCGACCAACTTGGGCAATCGGGTGAAAAGTTCATGATCTGGCCGCCATTTTTTCCGGATTTCAACCCGATTACAAGCTTTTGGGCAATCACTTAAGACGTTTACATCGGTAGATGTCAACTTTCCTAAAACAGGCTTATGGGAAACCATCAACACTGCAGCAAAGGCTGTCACACGGACCGCTATTAAGAAATTGATTGATTCTATGGATACGAGACTTTTTGATGTACTGGAACTATATGGCCTCTCGCATGGGTAAATGCTGAAGTCGTTCAATAAACGTTGTAGTGTTATTGCAACTATTTGTTAAATATACTCTGAATGGATTCTTGGTCTGTATGTTTATTCCTTATTTACACCAACAAAATAAAACTTTGGCTGGTTTTATTGAAAAGCCACCCAGTTAAAAATCTATCCTGTTTTTAAGTCGACAAGTAATCGTAAATGGTTGACGTAGGCTGCCGAGGGTCAGAACACACGACTTTTCGCTGCTTTCGATTTAATTTTCCTATGCCCCTGTTATTCGATTTGAAAATTTCGGTGTCGA
This sequence comes from Orchestia grillus, assembly GCA_014899125.1. Classification (NCBI taxonomy): domain Eukaryota; kingdom Metazoa; phylum Arthropoda; class Malacostraca; order Amphipoda; family Talitridae; genus Orchestia; species Orchestia grillus. The sequence goes on from VOMN01054101.1 coordinate 10,950, forward strand.
CAAGGCTTAGGAGGCTTGTTTTGCCGTAGACCGGGTTAAAAAAGAAAAACTTGACTCACGTACCTATGTCGAGGTTGCAATGGTCGATATTGTCGAACTGCGACGGCCCCTGAGAGGGCCTGTGTGTTTGAGTATTTTCGGCCCAAACAAACAGTTAACGACAGTTTTCTGTTGAGTGAGAAGTTCGGAAAATATTTTCTGTTTTTAAAAGTGAAAATGCGTGAAGATAGTAAATTTGTGTTAGAGTGAAAGGCTCGGTATAACGAACATTTGTCTTAAGAACTTGTGATGTGATCCCAAACAGTGTCTGGAGAGAAAACACGTACTTATGCACGCCTGTTATGAATAAATCACAATACTAAACGTGGAAGGAAAGAAAAGGACGTGTTCTAATCAACGCAGTAATTTATTAATGTATATGTATCGAAATGCATGTACTCTCACATCGCTTAACCGACATGCAGTTGATTTTAATTACAGTAAATGAAAGTTGATCTTTGTGCAGGAAACTCATCAGAAACATCAAAGCTACTAGTTCACAAAGTCAGGAAAGTATAAAAAAAGAGACTCGCCAGGTGAAAGTGAATTTCAAATGTAACGAAAATCAACAAAATTACTTAACAATACCCTACGTTGATCTTGCGCCTCACTTGATATCTTCCGGTAAGTAAAGCTCTTGCCGACATCTGCCATTCGTGGCCAGTTAGCCATGGTGAAATTGAAGCTTCGAATACTTTTATGCTGAGATTTATGTGCTGGATGCAAGACGTACAGACGTGGGGCCTGGGATTCAAATATCTTGTATTGTCTATTCCCCCGGGAATCAGGTTTTTACTCGCGTCGCCTGAAGTCACTCCCTGTGTGAAGGAGAGTTTTGTGCTCGGACTCGAAGAGAATTCGATGAATCTTGTCTTGAAGGGATCATACTTGCTGTTGTACTAATATTCTGTGCTTGTATTTGGCACCGATTAGCTATAAAATGGTTGACCTCATGACTGTCTGCTACAGTGCATGCCTTGTTTTCTGACTTAAAAAAAATTAATCTTTTGTTGTTAATGTAATTTACGTCGCTGATTGGATGCAACTCGTTTTCCGACAGATTATTGAGGACAAAAATTCGGATTGTCTTGATTTGTGCCGGGCTGTATTCATTTTCTCTGTAAACGTCGAGCTCGTCCACGTACATCAAATATTTTATTGGTGGCTTTGATTGACTTCAGAATTATGGGTGAACTGTGGCAGTGCATCTTTTGCCAGACTGTAAAGTACTTGAGGGGACTCGAATGCAAATTTTACGTTTGCTCTGCAGATACAAAGTGCTGCAAAAAATCATATCCCGAATGATGAACCTAGCATTACATCGTCGTTTACGTCCACCAACGCCAAGAATATAATTAGTTTTCGTCAATTCACATAGTTCGAAGATATTCAATTCTATCGACTTATTTCGAGTGAAACTTAATACAAACTAATTAGTATCATTATAACATTGAACATGTTCTCTTTATGTTCATCCATAGGTTTATTCAACAATTATGTAATGAAAAGGGAAATGCTTACTCAAACAGACTGTAAACCAGGTACGCTCCTAATTTACTTTCATGTTTTAGCCGGAACAAAAAAATATGCTTCTCGGTTTGGGCACCTTCGATTGGAGTTCCATCAAAACTTGGCGATGTTCAAGTTTGAGCCCTGTAAAAACAGGAAGCTGAGGATTTACAGCGCCTGTGAAGTGTAAAACTTAACTGAACCTGTCGAGTCTCTGAAGTTGAAGGCGTGAAACACTGCGACTCTGTAAATCGTTTACAACTTGTCGCTCTGCCCAAGTTCCTGGAGCACTTCGCTACTTTAGCGATTCTCTGGTGTCGAGTATCGCGTCTAGAACAGACAATAGAGAGCGTAGATAATTGACCCTTCGACAGGAGCTCGGGAGCCTTAATCTGCTTACGCTGTTTATTGTGCAATATACATAATGATGCTCTTTTGTGATACTCGGAAGACTTTCCTGTTAAGTGCTTCTTTATTTAACTGTATTTTAAACTATTTATTTATCTCAGTCACAAGCTATGAGAAGTTGAAGGAATGAGGAAATCCTCAAATTTCTAATGATAAGTTTCCAAACGAAACTGCAGTTGCACCAATTACGTTGTATTACTCGCGAGTGAATGTGCACTAGCATGGATTTAATACCCAAAAAAGTATTCTTTTGGAAGTAAATGGCATATTTGAAAGTAAAGCATTTCGAATACATTGCGTTGAAGAGGCATCGCTGTAAGAATTTTTTTGTAAAAATGGTAAGACTCCTAGGATTGACAATTCAAGAAACCATGCGTTAGGAACAAAAGCATGGTAAGCATAAATTTCCTACGAAGACAGCTGCCTTGAAATGAGTTGAATTCCAAAATGAGAAGCTCAAGCAAGCAAAAGTTACACGCTTCTTTTATTCATATGAAATATCTTCCTAAACGTTAGTTCTCTTTTGTGCGCTCTCGAAGAAAGTCAGCATAAAAAGGATAATTGTGGAAAGGGTTTCTTATAAAAATGAGAGAGTATTTTTGTTTGCATCTGGTAGCCGGCAAGAAAACTTCCCTTTTTTATCGCGTCCAAGTCGAGGTGTCCTTCCCTTTTTATTTGTGAGGGTCAGCGACTGCAGACATCACTAACGCCTGTTTTCTGCGACACCAGAGCGCTGTTTACTTCCATTCCAACAGCCTCGGGACAATTGCCTCTTACAACCACCCACGCTGACACATTGAATCAAGGAGTGTCTCATGAAATGACGAAGCGCAACCGTCCACCAGTACTTTGAAGTTCTATTTTAAAATTGATCTAATGATGAACAAGAAGGCAGCTCAGCATGCCAGGAGTAATGGAATAAATAGCTCACAACATCGCACGATGTTAAGCGTTCAATCGACTCCAGCTATTGCAGCTGTCCGTAATCTATCCAGTAGTCAATATCTGCCTGACGAAAGACAGAAAAGGTAAAAAAGAACAAAGAATCATATTCAGTAAACTTGAGCAAAAAACAGCCCACGGTGATTCACTAGATGCCATTTCATTCGTGAATATCGAAGAAGTCGCCCACGCCACAAAGCCTCCAGTTATCGCCGCCTGCTCGAAGACCACAACTTGGAGATGCAGGAACCAAGGGAGGACCGCGGGCTTATTGCAACTACCCGTAATAAAAAATTGAGCCCAATTGAAGGCTTGTTCGTTTATGCTGGAGTGATAATTTTGGAAAAAGTATCAAATGTACCTTTTCTAGGTTAGTGGTTCGAAGTAGTGCAACACGAAAATATTCTAGGACTTGAAAACACGAATTACGAAAGTGGAAATTTTTTCGGTAACGCTGCAGATCATGCTTAACTATTTTGAAACAGCGTTCCATGAAAGTGTCCGCAACCAACAGAATTCACAACCAAATACTCACGGCAAAAAAGTACTCTCACGAAGCTAGCTCCAGGAAAAAAATTCTGCTAATTAGGCTGAGATTCACCAAGATTTCTTTATTCATGGCCACGGCGGAGTTTCCTCTTCCACCTCTAAATAAGTAGCAGCGAAGTGCATGCATAAACAACTAGCTCTGTATCAGTGAAGAATTCTTCCAGCATAGGCACACGTTGCTAAAGAAGATAAACTCAGCAAACTTCCTGAAAATCGATTAACCTTCTGCTTAATATAATTTCAAGAAGAGTTCATACGAATAGTTCTTATGGGACACGAACTACTGTACACTAATGGTTAAGAAATTTTAGTTTCAAGGGAAAGTTCACGAATAAGAATTAAAACTAATGGTTTTAGTATTTCTAATAGTTCTTTAGGAATAGTTCTTATGGGACAAAAACTACTGTACACTAATAGTTAAGAAATTTCAGTTTCAAGGGAAAGTTCACGAACAAGAATTAAAACTAACATTTAAAAGCATCAGTAGACGAAATATGAATCTTTTCTACATAAACTTTTCTCCAGAAGTCGTACAATTACTACACATTTATTAAATTAAGATCAATTTTTACCAACAGGGCGAGATAACAAACCGTAAACACATAGTTCATACTCTAATTTATTGGTTTTAATGGTGTTTGACAGTTTTTTTCCAGTAATTCAAAATCTTCCTCATCACTGCCTCAAACCGAAGCTCTGACAGCTGTCTGGCACAGACCTATTACTTGTTTATGTTTCTAAATAAATTTTTCACGTCATGGGCAATACTGGTAGAATTTACATGTTATGTTTGCAGTCGGATTTGAAACCAAGCAGTCGGGGTTCTAAAACAGTCGACTTAACCATCTTGTCCTGCGTACTGCGTTCAACCAGGCAACCGGCAAAACTTCCACCTGATGACCAGCGCTTCCACCTGACAACCAGCGCTTCCACCTGACAACCAGCTATTCCACCTGACAGCCAGCGCTTCCACCTGACAACCAGCGCTTCCACCTGACAGCCAGCGCTTCCACCTGACAGCCAGCCAGGGCGGGAGCGTTAGCGTCGTAAGTTCTTGTCGTAACTAAACACATTCTCGCACCCTGCAATGAGTTAGCCAAAATGAATTCCGTCAGAATAAATTTATAGGTGAAGTATAATATTCGGGCAGCAGTGAATCGTACCCAAAGATCATTGTATTGTCGACGAGAACCGTTTTACAGAATTTCAGTCGTCGTCAATTCGTGACAATAATTAAACGATAAATTGGTCTCCTAGTTAAAAATAATTCCAAAAACTCTCATCCTACACTCGTTGCACTTGTTTTTTTACAGCAATGAAATTAACTTTATTTAATACACAGACTAATAAAATTTTACGTCCTACTTGACGATACATTACACAGCTCTTATTTCGTTCATGAGGTATCCTCCAAGTGATTTAACCAATTTTGACATTGACGAATAACATCATTTAACTGCAGTATAAAATTTCTAAGTGCCTCTTAACTCGCGCCATTATCATTAAAATAACGGTGTTGAAAAATGGACCACTATTGACGTATTAGCACGCCGTCGAATGAAGGTAATAAAAACAACCCTGAAATCAAAGAGCTCAATTAAGCCAATGGTGGTGGATGCACTGTATCTAAATCTTCAAAGTCAGTAACGAATCGACTCTGACGTTTGAATTCTGCTATGGCTTGATCAGCCTCGATTTGAGGTAAGAGTTGTAACAATTTACTACACCGATGTACATACATACATATACAGGGTGGCGCAAAAGTAAGGTACCCTATCATGAAATTGTGACCTAAACATTTGTTAACGTATCAGTGCTACCGATATCAGTCAGGGTACCTTACCCAAAAGTAAGGTGCCCTCACTGATATCGGTAGCACTGATACGTTTACAAATGTTTAGGTCACAATTTCATGAAAGGGTACCTTTCTTTTGCGCCACCCTGTATGACGGCCGAAACTCAGTTTTCTGATTGCATCACCTATCAAAAATCCAGACCTGCCAAACGCAACAAATTAAACTGACACGAGCAAGCTTCTCTAAACGTTCGTGTTTTTATCAGAAATGTGGGTTTCGCAGCACATAACTGGTAACCGAACTCGTATTTGCCAGGAATTATAGTTCACTCTATAATCCCTTCCATCATAAAAGTTATTACTAAATGTCTATTTTAGAAAGCATTGCCTCCCTCTGAAGCTCAGCTTTAAAATGAAATAGGGTGCAAAGAATCAACAGTCAGAAAAATTGCAGCACTCGATAAGAACAGACTGGTTAGTTGATATACAATACGTGTATGCATATTTCTAAGCCCTTGAACAAAATGCTACGACCTTCACACCCCACTTCTGAGATGACATCAGTCTGTCAAGTAAGAACCTGACGCGTGACAAATGACGCGTTAGCATGAAACTCTGGACGATCTTTGACTGAGGCCGCAACCAACTCTAGAAGAGCAATGGCCGGCACTAAGCGTACTTCCCAATCGATAATGTCTTGTGACGAAACCCTCGTAAACCTCCTGCCAGGCCGCCAGTCACTGAGCTAAAGCCTCATAAACCTCTGCCTGCGTTGGGCTCCGTTTTGCTTTTCGTCTTTTGTGCCTATATATCTTGTCTTTTAATAATATGCAACCCATTAAGCACTTCTCTAAAGAATACTCTCACTCTATTGATATTTTTAACAATCACAGCGCCTTTTCAGGAGGATGTTGAAATAATTGGCATATCCTTCGCTGGGATTTCTACACTGTCAACGAAATATGTGCGACGATTTCTAACACAATTGGCTCGGTAAGGGCGTTAACACTTTGTTCCACATGAAGCTGGGTAAATTTGAAAAATGAATCACATTGCGACAAACTACTCGGAGTGAAGATACTAACGTCATGTGAAGAATCGTGCACATATCGAAATCTGATTTCTATTTTCTACACGGAAAGATCGTGGATTTTAAATTGACGCATATTCTATTTACGCTGTCAAGGTAACCTAATAACCAAAAACGCATCGCGCTGATTGTAAGAGAATGAATATTTTAAGTTATTCAGTCATAGATAAAAATATGAAATGTTAAGAGACGAATTGAATCATTGTGAATCGGAAAAGAGTACCTGAATTCATGCCAGTATATGAAATAAGTGTTCAATATTCCAAGTCTAAATATCAAGACGGAATTTTATTGTGAATTTCTTGACTCGTTCAGTTGGAGTTACAGCTGGATTTTTTGTATTTTTACCCTGATGTCATTTTGCATATCAACAAGTTTGTGATGAAACATTATTAGTTAAATGAAACATCTTCAAATTAAAAATTTCGTAGAGGGAAACAAAATATATTTTTATCAATACTGCAACGACTCAAAATTGTACACAATTACCGGTATAAGGGCATGTGTACCACAGCCATACTACTGGCTGGGAATGACTACTCGATTTTTCAAATTAGAATGATTGCCTTGAGGCAGTTACACACGAATGCACCGACAATGGAGTAGTTGTTAGTTCCTTAAATAATGAGAGAAAGACACTTGCAGAATTTTCTGTAACATTAGCCCTTTACCACCCATTGGGATCATTTTTCATTAACGTTTCTTGTTACGAATTCGGGGATGAAATAGTTTCATCTTCGAATTAGAATGGGCCGTAAACTCGACTCATATCAAGGGATGTGCACGCTGCCTTCAAGAAGTTTGTTAGCCCTCGAAACTACGCCAGGTATTTTTTCCATGAGCTCTGCCCTCGTATGATGAACCAGGTAACTTACTAAATTTTTCAAGCGCTTTTGACTTGGGCTTCGTACCAGATAGCTGGATTGTATTTTACAAGCAATTGGTTACATAAACTGAAAAAAAAATCATTTATTCGTATAAAGTGTGAAACTTTGATAATAATTGGTGAATCAGAAACATCAGTCACACTACAGAAAGAACATATTTCATTAAATAAAGAAAACTCACAACAACGCGGTCAAGGCACTTTTGCATACCGCAGCAACGCGCTTAGGAAGGCTTAGAAGGATGAAAACCACGTGTTGAGTGTAGTATCAGAAGCGCACTATTCCGAAGAAAGCTGTACACATTTCCAAGTCTGAAAATTTCCCTACAGCAGTCAAGACACTTTTTAGTCAAATACCTTGAAGAAAGGAAGACAGTTTGTAGCAGAAAAATGTGATGAAAAAGTTCCCCTTCGATAATTTGCTATAGCAGACATTTTCGCAATTTGCATTGAAAAGAAAACAAGCACAAACTAAAATTAGAGTTAAATGCCTAAGTATTTTTATAATGAGCCCCTTGTAACTGAGCCCTCAGGCATCACACTGCGTAAGCCGCAAGTAATAGACTGCACAAAGTGATCCAATCTTCTGCCCTTCATCCGCTTATCAAAGCCTGAGTCGAGCGCAACGAAGAGTTTTTTCAAGAATTTCGACCAACAATTTAAGCCGACTTTGTCGTAGTGTGACACTGCGGTGTTTTTTTGTAAATGCACGTTATTAAATTAAACAAAGTTATTGTATTTTCGAAACAGCAAATAACCTACAAGTACTGAATAACTAAAAATTCTCGACTAACTAGACCATAAATGATAATTACGAGTACTTTTACCTACTGTAACGAACACGAACGATACGTCCGATTACAGTTAGAATGAAAAAACAATCGAATAGGGAAAAAATTAAGGTAATTAATATAAATGTTATTGCTTCGTTAAACCTCATTCTGACAGTCAGCATGTTCACTTGAAGTTGGGAACAATCACGCGTACACCCATCAACTGAACAGACATTCTTTCAGTATTTCCATTTTATTAAAAAAAGTCATTCATAAGCCATTTCGATGTAACACTCGCATCACGACTGAAGTAAAAATCACTCGGATCAGACAACGCTTTCTTCCATATCAGAACTCAAATACATCGGCTTTGTTGCCCTCGGAAGACAGCATAGGCACAAAATTTTTGCGTAGAAATATTTCAATGATATCATACTAGATAATTCTCATAGTTATCCAGAAGTCTACAGTTATATGCAATGCGACGGTGAAATCTTACATAGCAACAAAAATGCGATATGTTAAATACTGAACAACGGTTCACCGAAAACCCCCAGCCGGCTGAAAGCGGGCGCTAATGGGTGACCTCGTACATCGGAAGCGCTGCTCCTAGCAGCGAAGTAATCAGCATCAAGATTACGCCGCACGTGATTAAAGGATGCTTCCAATTTCTGTTCCGTATCTTGAATGAGGAGAATTGCGTACTAGCAGGAGGCTAAGATTCCTCTTTTTTACACATGAAGGTATTTTCATTAAGGAAAATCACATAACTGCACGTGCCCAGCTGCACTTGCTGCTTCTTTCCTTCTCTTACACTGGAATTACAATAGCGACAATCGCAATCGCTTTGAAAAATCAGAGAGGAACGTGTCCAGAAAGTGTTGTTTTCTGGGTATTTTCCTCCATTTTCCCTATCCAAGAGCTTGTAAAAATAAACACTAAAAATCTAAGGTATTTCTCCGTGAATTTATCTTGTTAAATAAAAAGAAAACAATGTCAGCTGTCAAAACGACCATCCAGCATCGTAAGGTGAGAATCACTGGAAAGGGTTTTGATTAAAATTTCAGTACTAGTTTTGCTTCAGCAACTTAAGTACAAGTTGGAATTCAGCTACTTCAGTACAAGTTTTGCTTCAGCAACTTAAGTACAAGTTGGAATTCAGCTACTTCAGGACAAGTTTTGCTTCGGCAACTTAAGTACAAGTTGGAATTCAGCTACTTTAGTACAAGTTTTGCTTCAGCTGCTTCAGTATAAGTTTTTAAATTCAGTTACTTTAGTATAAGTTTAACTTTAGTTACTTCAGTACAAATTTCAATTTGGCTACTTCAGTAGAAATTTTTCTTCAGTTACTACAGTACACGTTTAACTTCCGCTAATTCAATACAAATTTTGCTTCAGCTACTTCGCTAAATCAGTACAAAGGTTGCTCCAGCTACTCCAATACAAGTTTTGCTTCAGTGGCTTTAACACAAGGTCCGGTCTAATGTTCCCAATCGTGCGAAAATCAAGAAATCGGCCCCTGTCATAGACAGTCTAAAGTTGGAGTCCACGACTAATGCAGAAGAACTGTTCATTAGCAGTGAAGATTTCATGCAATTTGAAGCTCGTACTTTCGTAGTAAGGACGATATAATACAGTGAGTGAACTTTATAATTTGTAATTCCTACATTTTTCAGAAAGACCTCAACTGCGATCGAACATTCTTTACACAATGCCGACTTCAAAAAGTTTCACAACGACCTCACCACAAGGCCAGCCGCTCTTGAAATGCTCCCCGAGTCCTCACGCAAGCCTGTAATTCACTCGCCAAAGACCCTCCTCCTCAAGGAAAATTATCTCTTTGCTGGAAATATTCCTGAGCCGTAGCAGCGCGTCAGTATTGAGAATCATCGTCGCAATCAAGAAGGTATTGCAGACCCAACCTTCTTCTCAACTACGAGCTACGAGGTATTTAACTCTTCCTACAAAATTCTGTTCTGGTAGTAGACGGGATTCTAACGCTCTACTCGTCCTCGGAAATATCTTATTGAAAAAATAATTTTAATACATACCTAGTGGTTACATCACACAATTGTAATCGGTTGTGTCTAAGGTCAGACGTTCTTCAAAAATGTTACGTATAAAAGTAAAGCTTTCGACAGAAACTGAACTTCCGCACCATGAATGAACAAAGAAAACTTTTTTCCCTCGGTCGTTGATCACGATGGGCCTTAGAGCGCAAGGAATTTTTGAAAATCAATAGGAAGACCTGCAAAATAAAAAACATGTCCCATTTTACGACGCTGAGGATGAACTGCGACTCGCTGGTTGTCCAGAAGCGTCCGCGCTAAGTGTAGACACATCGTTTGTCCGGAGCAAGTTAAAAGTAACGCTTCAAAAAAGACCATTGCTCGTTCTCAATAATGAACATCGAAAAAATAACAAACAAAAAACTTCACTCATGCCTATGGATTGAAGATTCTGAGAGACAGAAAAATTATTCGTAAAACTTACATGTGCGCATGGAATTTAGTTATAATTCCCCACGCTCTCAACAGAAAAATGGTACACAAACCAGGGAAATGAGACAGTGGAGCATTACAAACCTGGGCTGGCTTTGATCTCCTCAAATGAGTGTTTCCGTGGCAGCAACTGAAGGAGCTCACAGGATCTAGTAAGGCCGCTAACGTTCGTCATGCCAAAGTATTTTGCAGAATCTACCACAGTTTCTTATCAAGTGTACAAAAGTCGAGAATAAGGGTTTGTTTACGTTATTGTGCAGTTCCTGGGGCTCTGTGTTCACCAATTGACGGTGATCATCGAGGGCAAACAAGCGGTACCGCCTCGTGAGCGTTTTGACCAACTGCTTGACACACTGTCACTCACCACCACCACAGCCTAGTCCTAACTGAGGGCAAGCGCCCTCACGACGCGCTCCAGTTACCATTCTTGACGGCGTAGGACTGGAGTTTCAGCAGTACAACGAAGCTCCTATAACCTGAAATAATTTCTTAAAATAACTACATTGTAGCAAGGCCAGATGAGAAGGGACAAGTGTAACCTTTAGTAATTCGAGAGCAAAACTTGTCAGTAAACCAATTCACCGTGACTCGGAGTCTCCCCTCGCGTGTCGAGACTAATTGGCGTCCACTGCTCAGTTTTTTTGGCTGAGGAGCCACGTTCACGGGTCTTGTGGACGCTGTCCTGAACTATCGTCCTAAAATTTGCTTCAGCAATTACTAGCTTAGACGAGTTCGCTTCCATGAAATGGAATTCTGAGAAACGCGCACGGCTGACTGCGGTTACTCTGACCAATGTACCGAAAATAATGAGAGAAGCTATCTTAAAAAATCGTAAGAATTTTTTGATTTGCAGCCTTCAAACTTAGCGTTTGATATCTGAATCTAGTTGTAAAATAACCATCATTTCTATTTTATGAGTGCTTTCCCGTTAAGATGTTTGTCCGCATCATGCATTCGTGCTTCGGCTCAGCAGTCACTCTACGCAAGTGGTTCTCAGCTATTTGTACGTCTGCACTGTGGAAAAAAATCTTGTATCCTCTCACCCTTACAAATTAATTCCTTCTACAGAATATATGAGATAAATTCATACTCGTAATAAATTTGACAGACAAAACTGGGGGAAAGTAATGAAAAAAGTGGTGAAATTATGATAGAGCGCGTACAAATTAATGCCTGGTTTAGTTATAATGATTTAAAATTAATGAGATTTTGTATGAAAAAAAAATTACTTAAACTAGAAGTCAGTGCATAAAGAAAATTTTAGTTCAGGTTTACTTTTCGAGAAGTAATTACAAAAAAATATAGGTTTTTGGGAAAAATTTTGATGGAAATATAGGTAGCACACCCTACAAAATTCCACATTCCCTTATTACCACACCTGTAACACTGAAGTAATACATCAAAACAAGACGGACACCGGCGCTCTGTTACGAAGTACTGCGTTCTTGAGGTGCGTAAAATTTCAATTTACGCTCGAATACATCCGTAACACAATTATACAAACTTTAATTTAAAAATATTTTTATATTACAGAAACTTACCTAATATTTCAGCCATTATGCTTGAATACTTAAGGAATGACCCGACAAATCAGCTGCGTAACTCTTCATCACGAAGTCAAGAGCCAGACTGGGGGAAAAATAAAGCGGATTGCCCGCTGCCTGTCAACTGAAGCAATACGCGATGGAAGACGTACAAGTCGTTGCCTCGTAAATTCAATCCTCTTCCTATATTTTTAGCAAAAGCAATTCGAACTGATGACTCGTGAGAGTCTGATTTTTCTCAAAGCAACTCGTGATACTCAAAGCACTGGGAAAGACATGAGAGTAAACACAGTAGAATGAAACGTTGAATTTTTTAGGTAAACATAGTTATGAGTATTTCAAAGACAAAAAAATCATTATCAGTCTCTGCATGAAGCACAAAAGTGTGGAAACGAACGTTTTGGCCATATGTCCTTAGAAGGGCACGTACTGTGCTATACTCGATATTCAGTTCTCATTTCAATTACTTATTCAGCGTAAGTTCATGCAATGTGATCAATTTTCAGCTTTAGAGAAGAACATGCTTTGGAGGCTGAATCTTCGCAAAAATCTTGTGAGAAATTATACCCATTTATCAGTTAAGAACTGAAATAGTATAAAATGGATTCTTAGAAAGTGAATTTAAAGAAATCTACAATTTTTATAGAAAATTTTTTGATGTCATTTTATAGGCTTTTGTGTCACATTGTGATTCCATTTCACGCTCGAAATCCCAGTTCCACAGCTTATAAATGTCGTCAGCATAATTTCTTGAAGCTGAAGGAAAGTTTGTTCTTATCTAAGGAGTATATCTACAAGTGATTATGTGGTTGATTTTCACAAAATTAATTCCTCAAACTTGTATTGAACGTCACGTAAATATTTTGCACCAATTTTGTTGACAAATGAGCTCACATTTGTGCATTCACTACTAATCTATGTATGTGCTCATACCGCATCGGAAAAAGGGATCGGAAAAAACGTGCATAGATAACTTCACGTTTGGCTTACATACATATGTATAACATATACATTTCACCAGATAAAATTTACTGGTTATGAAAAATTACTCAACAAAGAAGAAATGCTCAAAATTTTAGATGCTTCTTAGCATCAGGACTTCCTGCTTCTATGAGCTGCGGTCCACCTCACCGTCAACCGAAACGACAGGTGGGCCTACCGAGTTACAAGGAGCTGTTCCAGTGTACAGTAGTGAAAGAGCGTAGAAACTAGGCCCTAACGTCAGAGTAACTCTCAAATTAGAGGATAAACAAGACAATAAAATCAGGATGACTTGAAGGTAGACTCAGACAGTCTGGCGTCCAGTCCGCGAATAGAGCAGGTCCAGAGCGGCACAATCTGGTCCGAGGACTAATCAACTGGCAGCTCCTGCGCTGCCAGCGCGGGCCTGCCGCCGGACAGATCAATCTGGTGTCTTTCCAACACAAATGAGAGCCTCGTCTCGCAACTAGAAGGTGCTAGGGACCTAAGCTTCTGCTGTTTGCGCCCTAGAAAATGCTTTAGGAAAACGTCAGATGCATTTATGTCGTCCTAATCGTATTCTTGAATTTATTCAGACAAAGATATGCACTTAGAGGGTTTCGTGTCGTAAATACAATGAGTGATAAAAAAGTTTAATTTTGTGAATGTGGCATTCAGTGTCTGCAGTGATATCAGCTCAGCCATATACTGTAGTTTCACTCACTAGAACAACTCTAAATGACAATATTTTTAGACCTCGAGAAGCAATTCGTTCATCATCTCAGCTACTTTTTTACTTTAATCGAATATTAAATGTTCATTGCAAATGGCTTTTAGGCGAATAATTCCAGGTTTCTTCTTCAATTCAATTCGTTCCATTACCCTTAGTACCAAATTACCTTTCTTAATTTTCCCATTCCATTAAATAACAGTTCGAGGAAAAACCGGTAATCCTCGCTTGTGTACTGCTTCAGCATTGTGTCCTGCGCTTCTCAATATGTAGGCTTAGACCTCAAGAACACTCGTTCACTCGTTAGGGGCTTGTAATTATAAGACGGTAATATTCAAGGTTAACTTTTAATACTGTGATATTGAATACCATTTTTAAAATCTTCTTTTGTAATCTAGCTTTTAATACTGATTAATGGAACATTTCGCATCTATGTTCTAGTAATGTTTTTTTTTCAGGAATTTATCATGATGTTACTATGTGCTTCCTGTGTGTGTGAAATGAAGTCCATCTAAAATTCCCTACCCAACGAAAGTGCACTAATGGGTACCAGCGTGGCTGGGAGAGAAGCCGTCGACAGACTATTGTGCTGTCGCGGGGGTGAATTATCGCTCGTTTGCTTAACGCTGTAGAAACTGCTGTTAGGCACCAGTTCCTAAATTTCTTATGAATGCACGGGTAGGGGTTCAGAAAAAATTCCATGCGGGTAGTCGTGTTTTAGCGTATTTTAATATATTCAGTGATTCCTATTTCTAATAATGATGTACAGAGTGCTAGCCTTCTGAAATAGAAAATTTTTCATTTTTACATGTGCTTTCTGATCTGCTCGAAGGTGAATAACCCTCATTAAGCGTTTACATAGATTTGCTTATTTACTCAGAGGGCCAAAAGGTCCAGTTTGAACACGAAGTAACTTGAATACGAATTATACGGAATTTATCATATTGTTTCCAGTTCTTTCATGGTTAGATTCAGCCCCAGCTAATATACATAAAATTGTGGTTAAGATTAATAATTTTCTTCTTCCCCTATCCAGATCAATAGTATTTAACTGTAAATTTGCAAATTAATTTTTAAATTATTGCAAATAGGGCTTATATTAAAACAAATTCTAAAACGCAGCCTGATTTTCACTTTTTAATTTTCAGGCATAAATTGCTGCTTTTATTTTTACAAAAGCTACAAATTCAGTGCTATTTATACAAGTAATATTGTCAACACCTCCTTTTATCTAACCCATCCTGAAAACATTTTCTCTGTTCTTGGTTGTAACGCACGGCCTTATAAACAGATGGTGCTTGCCTATCAATCTTCTTTAGTCTACAGCCCACCACATTATTCTAATTTAATATCGATGAGAGTTACTCGTACATCATCACCCACTTTTAAGATAACTCAAGTTCCGCTACTGTTCAAAGATAATTGCTCATTTTTATGTTGAATCCTAGATTCTCATCTATAACCTGTAGAACTTATTCGCATATAACCAATTAATTTTCTCTCCTTCTAGTAAAGGCACTTTCAGAATTTTTGGCCTTATAATGACGACATGGTTGATTTTACAACTTAGAAGGTCAACTTAGAAGATCATACTGCATTTTCCAAATTTTAAGTTTTACTAAGGATACTGAAATGTATCATGTACATTAAAAACATTTAATACAAATATTTTCTAACACAATTTACGGGAAACATAAATGATTAATGTAGTCTCCAATCTCTTAACAATAACCAGGAGACATCTGTCCAAGGGTTTTGTCAAATTTTCAATTTCATAGCAGTAATACCTTTAGCATAAGTTTCAAGTTCATTCCACAGGTAATCCTTGGTGGAAAATTGCAGGAACTACCTTCTTTTCGTTGGCAGGAGACCTCCTCCGGAACTGCGGACAACCATCTGCTTCGAGGTGTTGACATAGGCAGCTGCAGTCAGTTTTATACACTCAGGGATTCGAAGAGGAATTAATAAATCTTTGTGAAGAAATTTAGTAATATCTTCCAACACCAAACTACAATAGTCGAACCGTGATTAAACTAGAGATTGAATGGCTAACAGCCTGTTTTTTTGTCTAACACATTTTTTCATTTTTTACGCGATGAAAAGCATTAGGGTTCCGTTTATTATATTACATGTTTATTTCTACATGGGTTTTAAAGGTCATGTTTTGGTTGAACCACGCGCCAAGATTTTTGACAGTACCTACAAGGGTTCTAAAAAACATATAATATAATAAATAAAACATGAATGTTTTCTATTTGGGTTTTAAAAGGTCATGTTTTGGTCGAACCATACGCCAAGATTTTTGACTTTATCTACAGGCACGATTACCTCGTTCCCAAGAGTCAGAGTAAGTTTATGTAGCTTTTTCATTGCATTTTTAAAGCCGAAAATTATGAATTGCGGTTTGCTCGAATTAAGTTTGAAGCCATTTTGGTCGTACCATGGCTTTAAGTAGCTTAAAAGGCTTTCAGCGATTGCTTTAATTTCAAGTATTTTGTGTCACTTGTTATTGTTATTTGGACATTGCAATAAGTGAAGACGTGTTTTGGATACTGCAATAAGTGAAGAAGACGTGTTTGAAACCCAATTATCCAATTTCATTGATGTTTTTGCCTAGTCAAGCCAAGAATCCTGATGTATCTGCTTCAGAAAAGGTTTTATCTTGGGCGCACAGAGTCTTGCCATACTACTCAGTACTCGATACCGAACCGTTTCCGATACACGGCCTAGTCCAACACTCTCAAAGACATTCTTCCTTGTTGCGTAAGGGCTCCTGGGTATTTCACGTTAGACAAATCTCGTCTCGCCAGGATACTACATTTTCCTATATCTTGTCTTTCGGAGTTGGCTCCAGGATTGCTGAGATACTTCTTCACAGAATGAACTTCACGATCCAAAATTCCAGCTATATCTTTCACATATTCACTATCAGTTAATTTAGACATAATCTTCGTCTGTTCTTGGTCATTGAGGCACTTACGGTGACTCATTTTAATTGAAAAATTTTAAGAGCGGCTCGCTTCTCAAACAATGGCGTTGCTCTACTTTGTTTTAATATTGCACAGAACTGATTCAAAAATTGCACAAACCCCCATGTCAGTGTCGCCAACATTTCTGTCAAATTTTATTGTTCAAAATCGAGTAATTTGATTTATGGACAAAAAAAAACTCACGCACAAAAGCTCGGCACGAGCTGTAGCCTACCATTGGAGGTACTCCAAAATATTGGATACTGCAAAATTTCGCATTTATTTAGTTTTAAAATGTTGACCTGCAGTTGAAGCAACAGACTCAAAGCAGCAAAACAGAACACGAGCCAAATCATAAAATATCAATTAAGTATAGCGAGTAGAAGTGGCACTGATGACAGCGCTTCAGTGACTCAGATTACGTCGCACCAAAAGAGAAGGGACCATTTAGCATTGACTTTAAAAAATGGGGAATCCATGCACAAGGTGTGTTTTCAGACAAGATCCCCTACGCATAAGATAGCAAGTTAGGAATGAAGAGGAAAAAAGACAAAGAGTTGGCGAAGAAGATATAAAAATAGAAGGAAGTAAAATAGGTACGAAAGGAAGGAGTCACGGTGGCCTGCATATGTATGTAGAGCAGACGTAACCTAACAGCGCCCCCCTGGGGTCGCCAGTCCACATAGCATACGATAGATAAACCTACTAGTCATATTGCCTACCCAATGCCTCTTAAGGGGCTATGTATAAAAATTCTTTCGATTAACGTGTGCCGAAATTGTGTGAATAATTTTTTAATCCTCGACAAATATTCAAGCATCCTTCAATATGAATGAATATTGGTTCAGTTAAAGACGTTTAGATACATTTCAGGGGAAATATATTTTAATAGAGAAATGAGAAAATGTATGCATCGAATTTTTACACCGTATTCCGGTACTTTCTCCCTAAGCCAGTGAGGCAGCCATTAGACAGGAGGCAAGTATGCACATTAACACACGTAGAAGGAAAAAAAAACATGAAAATACTTTCTGGATTCTCAACTGAACAATCAATTCTAATGATATATAAAAACAACAAATAAATTAAAAGCTCATCGCACGATGCACAAATTGAATCACTTAAAATGCTGAAGGAGGGAAGTTTGCTAATAAAAACTCTATGGTCATCTTGTGTTCAAAACCAAGCTAGTGACGGCACACTCGCAAGCAAGGCGGTGTAGTAGTGTAGTTCAGCTAATATGGGTAAACATTCCACAATCTTAATGCAAATAAATGAATAAAAGCCGTTGAGTCAACCTGTACAGTAGTTCATAGGCGTATATTTGATCTCCGTTCAAATCTCGAGTCATATTGTTGTAACATGTTATTTGTATTTGTCTGTCTTTTTCTTGCTTAGAACCCTTCTCTGCAATACTGCATTCAGAATTTAATTCCTTTGAAACTCTTCGTACGATTTCTTTGATGTTTAATTTCATGTTACAATTTTAATTGGCGTACTATTAATTTCTTCAATCTTAAGACGGCTGTATGTTTTAGTTCAAAAACTTTTTTTATGTAAGTGTGTATGTGTTGTATGTGAGAACACGTAATCACGAAGCTATTAAGTAGTGGAGCCAGACGATAAAATCCCTACTCTTGCTCATACGATTCAGTTATTCAGATTTTGTGAATTTTCTGGTATGTCTCACAGCTCAGGTCAACTAGCAAACCTGAGTGCTAGTTTAATTATTCACATCTTAGAATTTTAAATTTACTGGTCGTTAGGCCAAACCTTTCACCATCAGTACAGCAAATATATATTCTAGCGAGGATCTGACCCAGATAAGGATGGAAGAAGTCGTAGTTGGGGTTCCACAAAGGCAGTGAGATGCGTCAGAGGCCCCAGTAGGAGTCGTTGAGGACGTTTGAGCAGTGCAACCGCATCTCGAGCGAAAGGTTTCAGTGATTTCTTTTGTAGCACGGGGGTCGCACGTTGAAGATACCATTGATCCCAACAAAGGTCTCTCAGGACGAGCAGGAAGCACAACCCATGCAGGCTGCTGGTAGTGCCACCAGAAGCCGCAGCAGGCCCGGACCGCTATTGATTGGGGGGCGTGGCGCTGGGCAGTGCAGGTGCGCACGCTGAGAGACGCCCTGCAGCATTACTGCTTGTGGTGCAAACTTGAGACTAACTATGAGCGGAGTAAACATCAGCATTATCGCACGTGGTGCAAATTTGAGCCTTATCAAGAATCGGACGAGCATCAGCTTCACGGCACGTGGTGCCAATGTAAGCCTGGAGTTTATCAGCATTACCGCGCTGAGTGCAAACTTGAGCCTTCCTAACAGTGGGGCAAACGTCAGCATTACCGCACGCGGTGCAAACGTAAACCTTAGTAGGAGTGGAAGAAGTATAAGCATTTCCATAGATTGTGTGAACTGTAATCTCGCTAAAATTGTGGCAGATGTCAGCATTACCTCATGTGGTGCAGACTTAAACCTTAATGCGAGTGGGACAGGCAGACTCATTACCATACGTGGAAAGAACAATATTACTCCAATTATTGCGATGATAATTGGCTTCGACAGAGAATTACTAGAATCAATAATAAAAATATAATTAAAATGAGGAATATGAAAATGAATGATATGTACGATATCGTGTTCTGCTTTTGTAATATTAGCGTGTCTGTATGCATTTAAATTTTAGCAAATGTTATGAGAAACACGCAGTCTATTTGATTATCTTCTGTGACCCCCGAAACAGTAGAGTTCTCTAACTTCCCACTGCAACTCATTACGAATGCCGGTAAAAATGGAAGATTGGTCGGTGCTTATAGGAATGCGTAAACGGTTAGAATTTGGTACAGAGGGTACCGCGAAGAAAACGTGTAAGTGAAAATAAAAACAATAGGAAGCGATAAGAAGTACCTGCACATGAATAAGTGGTAGTTTCTTCACGTCGGTTGTGGACGGTTAAAGTGAACAACCTATGGGGACATAATAATTATAAATTCTTTAGTTCATACGCTCATTGTACCATTCTTTATTAGCCAGTTTTACAATTATTTACCTTACAAAGTTCCTTCTTCTTAATTGTGTACATATTCGCAGTTTTGCCGTGAGAGGCGCTAATTCACGGCAGACAGAATACGCGTCGCCTCCATCGTTTGTACAGGGTGGCGCAAAAAAATAAACCCATTTTCAAATTAGCATACTTTCCAAACTTTTATAACTAGACAACTAGACATTTTTTGGAGACGTGTTTTTATACGTGTACCTTTTTTCAACGTAATTCTTACTTAAAGGATGTGAGGTTAATTTCCTCGAAGTGTCCTCCATTTCCTTCCACACACACATTACTTGCAGCGTTCACCGCACTCCTGCCATTACTTTTCAAACTACCAAATCCTGCTTTTCATGCAATAAATTATCTTCATATTCAATCCTCTTCTTCCAATTATCTGTGTTTTCGGGAGGAGAAAAGTACACTTTGCTGATGTATCCGCACGAAATAAAACGTAAGCGTTTTAATTGGTGAACCGCTTCCAGGAAGACGTTGTTCAATATGTTGTTGAACTTGTTTACGACTTCCATTGCTTAAATAATTTCTGTTCTCAAAGACTCGCTGTTCTATTGTTAGCTGCATTTCAGGCTTATGAAAAATTATTTAAAAATTACTGGGCTGACTGAACTGATATCGATGTGAATTAAAGTTATCAACGTTGTCGTGGATACTACGTTACAAATTTGGGATTATTCAAAAATTATACTTCTTCGAGTTAGCACTTTTTTTCCTTTTGCTTTATTCGCTTCAAAATTTAAAATTTTATTTGTGACTCACAATTAAATTTTAAATATCAATGCAAAAACTAAACGTACAAAACTGTGAAAATATCAAGCTTTAATGGTTTGTAAAATAAACTAATTAGAATTTTTTTTTGCGCCCACCTTGTATAAACCGCGTAGCGTAGAGATTATGCAGGGCAGCCCCGCCATGCCTGAGTGACCGCAACTGTGGCATGGAATAGTAATAATATTATGGCATAAAACAAATAAAAATAAAACAAGACGACTTCTTACTCTACAAAAAAAGCTACCAGTGCTACAAGAAATTTGAAACACAATGCTCATGCGAATGATTCATATAAAAATTTTAAAATACTTAAGCTTTCTCATCTCTATCGATATTTTCTTTGTACTACATGTATAAAAATTTAATATTTGAAGTTAATAAAGCCTTGAAGTAATTATCTGCTCTGTTCTACCCTTATCTATCCCAGACCGCTGCCACCAATGTTTTGGACCTGTGTTATCCTATTCGTTGCTGGTAAATGTTTGGAAGCGTTTTCGAAACGTTGTCATTCCGCCCATAAATTATTTCAATATATAAAAGGATTAGTAGCGTTTCTGTGCTATTTTAGAAGGAAGCACGAGCGGTCATTTTAAAGGCAATGTGCTAGTAGAGGAATCCTAATATTGATTGATTGATTGATTGATATTTAAATTGTGTAACAACAATCTTGAAGAACATTATTAATGAACTGATAATTAGGTTCTGTCAAACCGGAACTCCAATTAGATGAGGTTTTTCAATGCTTTAAACTGCTATTACGCATTCAAGGGTATGAGTCGACGAGAAGTTTCTGTATTGTACTTTGAAACAAAAATTGCCTAACATTACAACATTCAAGACCTGTCAGTCTGCACCACAAAGTCATAATAAAATAACATATGTAACGCAACTGAGAGGTCAAAGCTCTAAATCTATTTAGGCACAGGATTCTGGGAGTGAAATCGCGATAGCCTAATTTCTAAAACACAAGAAATACTAACGAAATGCAATCTTGTCAAGGCATCAAAACATTAATAACAAATTCGGTTCTTAGGTACTCTCGGGCACGTCTAGTTAAGAAAATACAAAAGACCACATGTTACCAAGATACCCAACTTTAAAGGATGCCTAGATGTCGATAAATACACAACAGTGAATAATTTAGACAATTACTCGTTCAAGCCGGACACCAGCGATTGTCTGTCGGCGTATGTGAGGCTCAGATCTCAGGTAGCTAAGCGCTGTCGTTAAGCCTTGCAGGAACGCTTGTGGGGGCTGGTCAGAACATAAGTGCTGCCGGTGTTTCTCTCGGCATTCTCACGAGGATGTTGAACATAAATGCCTTTCTTTTTGTATCTCACGCCTAATCAGGCGTAGATAGCGATTCTCGAGGACGTTGAATGTCGATGATGCGATCTTCTTTTAATGTTTGCCGAGTCCGATGTAGACGGGGATTTCTTTGAAGGTGAGTGTTGAATGTTGGAGAGCCGGTCTTCTTATATCTAAAGCCTCCGTTGACAAAGGTGGAACCTCAAAGCTGGATGAAACAGAAGTCTTCCCTTCAACATCTTGATGGCGGTTGCTAACTCGGAGTTGAAGTAGGAAATGAAGGCGATGAGGGTAGAGGGAGACAAACAGTCGCCCAGTATACATTCACAGGGGAAAATTTCCACTACAGCGCGCTTCTCCACTTAGATGGAATCTGAATGGATCCTCCGCATCATTATGACTAGAGAACGTGCC
>VOMN01054121.1:0-36760 GCA_014899125.1 Orchestia grillus
GCTTGCGCCCCCCTCCCCCTCCCCCCCCATGCATCTCAATGCGACCACGCTTCCCGGATGCTAACTGAAATAATTCCTGGACTTCCAGTTTGCCTCGAGTTTATGTTATTTCATGCAGTATCAGTCGCAAAAATATTTAAGGCTAGTTTTGGTGTGAATGTAAATAGTTTTCCCTCAATACGCACACTGTGCATGCTTTTAGGTACTCATTAAAAATATCGATAACGTCAAGGTTTGTTTCTGCAATTTTAACCAATTCTGTCTCTTAATTAGATCGAATCACCTGTTCACATCGATCGAAGGATGATGTCGAGCGATCACAAAAAAAGAATCATTCTGCAACGAATATACGATATCCATTTGGATTCAAACAGAGATTCACCCTGACGGGATTAATTTGCTACTAAGTACCTATATTTCGCACGAGCTTCACAAGAGTAAAATCTTTGAATTACGCGTGACTGCAGTTTGATCATCCAATACCGTGTTGCCGATAGAGAAGGCCCCAATAAAAGGCCTATTTTCCCGTCGCACCTGTCACATCCTGCTGCTACCACTGCCGCGCGTCTGACAGCGCTCTCCAATCTTCATCATTAACTCTTTAAGAATGGCAAGCCTCCTGTGCCCTCCACATGCGTCCCTTTTCTTCCTCCCTAACCCTCCCACCCCTTATTTTCTCAAGCATCTCTCGAATATTTTTTCAAGTTGAGTTCTTGCATATCATTATCTTTGAAAATTTGGCGTCAGTCCATGCACGCGCGCTTCCAAAGCCATTTCATGCTACTTCACACCTCCCTAGCCACTGCCACACCCCTACTCCACACCTCCCCAACCACCACCAAGTGCCTACCTTGTCCCTTCAAATTTCAGCACCCCCATTTCGAAGCCCCGTCCCCCCATCTACCTTCTCCAAAATCCCCCTCCGCCGGACCCCCGTGTTCAGTATGCGGTGCAGCATCGGCCGTCAGCGGAGTTGGAGCTGCTAATGCGTGCGTTTTCACACTCGCGTAACTTCTCTCCAAGTCATGACAATTTCCTGCAAAATGCCGCCTTTCCAATTACCCTGACGCCTCCGAGCGCAAAGTGTGCACGCTCTCGATACTGCCAGCGCCCGCCGGTCCCAGTCGTCCTGCCGCTACACTGACTGACGCAACACCGCATTTCTAGTCACTGCTCCATCTCAGTTCAGGACACTGGAGTGCAACTTGGGATGAAGTTGCGCGAATGAATGATGATTCGCTCAACATGTGGAGCGTTTTCGTTAGGTTGGTAGTCGTGTGGGCACTATGTATGCACACTAAATGCGTTTTTACGTTTCGTTTTTTTTTTTCAGTGCATAAATTAGTAATTTGATCCGCTGTTGAAAACAAAAGGAATCTCTCTTTTTCCTATGCTTGAAAATAGCACTTCGGGGAGAAAATTCTCGTACGCAACATGAGTCGAGGTAAACTCCGTGAGCGATTAAAAGGTAACATTTTTTCAGTGTCCGAATCCTAGCAGGTTTGCCGATAGTGTAGTTTGCAGGTATTTTCTAAGCTGTTTTTGCGAGCGTCACTCGCGGTTCAAACGGAACACCTAATTCATCAGCCTGCGCTCGAGTTTTTGTGAACAAATCGTTTCATGTGTCACTGGATCAATGCTAGTTTTGGTAAACGAAATGATGACTGCACCATTTCACAACAACAAAATACATGCATCACATTGGTGAAATCCAAGGATGAATCTTGCCGGCGCTTCTGGGGGCCGTTTAGTTTCTAAAAGAAAAATTAATGGTTGAACGGGTTGGAAAGAGGAAGGGGTCGGTCAGCATTGAACTGATGACACGTTGAAAAACAGGCATGCTATGGAAATACATCATAATTCACAGCAGATCAAAGTTAGCTTAGCCCGAAAAACTGCAAGGTTGTTGTGACGTCGCAACNCCCCCCCCTTGTACCGTTTTAAGGAGGCCGAGGCCCTGTGGACACCCCTTGGATCAGCCACTATCAAAATCAATGCTCCTTATAAGTTTTTCAGTTTTTTCATTGGGTCTTCATTGATTTTTCCCAATCCTTTTCCTTAGTAGAGTTTCTCCACGCTGTCCAAAACAAAGGTTTAAATAAAGTTGATGTAGTACGACTAATATTCGTCGAAGTTAGTCAAGTGTCCGAAGCTGCTCATAGTTCTCTCTCACCACGTGTGACCGTCTCCTGAATGCAATAGAGATTCATTTCTTTTAAATAACCCTGATTTGACACGACCCTGCGTTCGGCAAACTCATGATGAACTGCGACAGCGATGGCGGGAGGCACTTGTCCGATCCATTTCAGCTGATCGTGCTAACTTCGAGTAGCTGTGAGGCAATCTAGCTGTTTTCTAGGCTACAAACTTCGATCGCGCACATTGATTCCTGTTCTGGGTTTGGCGCTGTCATTTTGTCATGGTATGAAGTGTATAATTTAAGGCACGCAATATCTATAGATTATCTATTCCTACTCATCTTATTTTAGTAGAATAGCAACTCATCAGTTTAATTTTTAGGAAACTTCTTATTTAAGGGTTATCTTCAAGCGTTTAAGGGTTCCGATCACTTTTAATTTTGGATTTTCTCCTTGCCATCGGTAGCACTGAGCTGCCAAAAAACAGTGATCAGTTCCGTGCGCAATCAGCGGTCGAGTTTCCCTCCCTGGAGCCCGTGCCTGGAATACACATGCAATCACTGGCTCCAATTAAGGAAGAATTTAAACGAGCATTCCAGCCGCTGTGATGTTTCAATAGCTAAACTTTGGAGGAAAACTGTGCGTTCTGCGCGGGAGCAAAACCTCGATAAGCTTTAATGCTCGTTAATGATCTCATTGAAGCGCAGTTCTAGAGAGTCACAGAACAAATTTGCCGCGATTAAGAACACGACTAAAAGTTTTCTGAGCCAAAATTTTCTAACTCTCGCGAAAATCGTTTCTTGATTGAGCGATTAGGGAGAAACTTGAACAGTAGAGGCGCCAACGAGGAGATCAAAGGTCCCTCAAATGCTCGATATTTTGCGAGTGTTTGCCCGCGAGAATGATGCGAGAGTAAGCTATATAGCTTCCCTGTTTCACATTGCTCTTCAGCGATGCATGTTCCCATTGGACGTTGAGATGGCAGTAACACGGCGTTTAGCTTTCTTGACCGGCCTTCGAATTTGGCAGGGAAGGAACAATACAGTAGTTTTGTGGTTTTTTAATTCGAATTTTGATGTGCATCTACAAGCTGATATTTTTGTGTGTGGAAAATCTGGTGTGGGAACACACTCCTGTGCATAGATATTCCATGTTTTCTACAGTCCGTACCAGATGGTCCTTCCTTCTTTTCGCTCTCTTTGGATCACATTCCGTGTGGATAGGAAGCTTTGAACTAACTAATAACCCAACAATTTGAGATAGTCCGTGAACATTAATGCTACGTAAGGATGTTGGCAGTCATTTCAAGCATTTCCAGTCTTATGCTAACAGATACAACAACAAAATTCTGAAATTATTAACAACAAATATTTGTTACCTAAACCTTGCGTACTTTTTAAATACCAGCTTTTCATTTATATCATTTATACCTGAGGTTAAACTTAGCAATGTTCCTACCAATTTGACGTCCCTCTAACTTTCTCTGCATAAATATTAATTAATGCCGGAATCTAATTATATACAGCTCTTCATGAACAGCGTGCATTTGCAAATCATGGCTCGAGAAAAAAAACGTTATTGCTGAGCGGCTTCTTTCTGAATATCGACAATTTTCTACCGTGTTGTCGGTAATATCCACAGTACCGTTGAGAGACGAGCTACTAAATAATTGAACTCCGTGTCCGGACAGAGCTTGTACGCTCTCATGACTGGCATGCCTAGAGTTTCCCGTTTTATTGGCCCATTATTGGAAATTCGAGAAGATTGCAATCAAAGGAGAAATGATGAAGGAACATGTGAAAAAAAACATACGGCAATCTAGAAAACAAAGAAACTTTTTTGTGGAGGATTATATCATTCAATAGAAGAATAGCCCTTCTTCCTAAATGCACTTTCATCCGTCCAGCCATAGCTCAGTTAGAGCTGCCCCGCAGCGAGGAACGTCAATGTTTATCCTGACAACTTTTGTGTTGGCTAGGCCTCATGTAATCGAATTCTTCGGGTCAAAAAAGAACTTCAACGAAGTGTCTAACTCAATTTACCCTTGCCTTATGAAAATGGTTGGTCGGTTTCCTGTACTAACTTCTTTCATAAGTGAAAGACATTTGCTATTACATGGTTTTCTTTTTGTTTTAATGCAAAGAAAGACTTCGAAATTTTCCTCTAAGCCGACTGCCTTCCTTAAGAGAAAAACATCTATTTTTACGCACTCTGCTTCGCATGTTAGGCATTCCAAGTGGGTAGAAGAACGAAACATCCACATTTAAAGTGCTAATTATGAAAAAAAAATTAGTATTATTCATCTGATGCGTAGAGCAGGCGAAAGTCTTGGTTGTAGATCACAGAGACTATATAGAACGTGATTAATTCTTCGCTAATGACGGTGCGACAGCCCATCACTCCGCAGTGAGCTGTATTTTCATTATCTTCGAACCGATTATAGATCGACTGAAGTGGCCACAACGTTTCTGAAAACAAAAATCGACGGAAGTTCGACCAGGTAGCGTAGAATAAGCCGTGGTTAATGAATAGGTTACTTGGGTTTTTCTATCTATGTAATGCTACGGAAACGGGCGTCCCCGGGGGAGCACTGTTAGGTTACCTCAGCTTAAGCTAGGCCCTTGGGACTTCTGTCTTTCGTGTGCACTTCGTTTTTTCAGTTTTCATGCGTTCTTTGCTGATTATTCTTTATCTTTTCTTTTTCGCTTCCTTAACTTGCGGTTTCTATGCACAGGGAATCTTGTGTGGGAACACACCGTATGCTTAGATTCCCCCTTTTCTGTAGTCTGTACTAAATGATCCCATTTTTCACTCGTTTTGGATTGTCATTTCATGCGGTAGGGGGCTTCAGAATTTGACTGTGACTAACCATTATCGACAGAAGTTTTCAATGATGCACTCACAAACTTGAATTCGTTTAAAATACGCTGAAATTTATTCGAACAGTGCCAAAAGTACCGCTGTTGTTCTACAATTTAAAACGTGACCAATAACGCAGCTGATAAGAAAGTGAAGTCAGAAATCTCCGAACATTTGTGTCTATCACAGAACCTTAGCAAACGAATGCCAGAAACATGTTTCACAATATAATGATGTCATTAATTGCCTACGGCATTTACATGGTTCAGTGCTTGGTTTTGCTATTGACGAGAAAATCCCCCAGTAAATTTAGCGAGGCTTTTTTTAAATGATTCAATTGAATTCACGCTACCAAGCCCCGTCTCAAGAGTACGCTTTTTTTTAGCAACATGACGAGTTAATGAAAATACCTTCACGCTAACGTAAGGAAGTTTTGAATGCTGTTTAAATATAGTTGTCTGTTTATTCTAACAACGTTTGAGATGATTGCTTCAAGCTTTTCAACCCGGAACTTTGAATCAAACAGTCTAGGCTGGTACGCGTATTCGCGAGCCAGGTTGATAAGTTGACACTTTAACGCTTGGAAGACTATACGGTCCTGTTCCACTAGGCTGCCGCTAGTTTGTAGTAAAAGCTAAAGGCAGCCTTATTGCACGGAAGCATCAGGATGGAGATAGTTTTATGTACCAAGTTAAGTTCAGTTAGCGCTAAATAATTTCGCCCTTAAGGGTTAATACTCCTTGATATCCCCTTATACATCGTATGTCCCCATATACATCGTATATCCCCATATACATCGTATGTCCCCATATACATCGTATGTCCCCTTATACATCGTATGTCTCCTTATACATCGTATATCTCCTTATACCCTTAGACTCTGCGTGTTTCCTTACGAGTTTGACCCTTCCCAAGCCACTGTCATCTCAATCACTATCCTATCATTCGTAAACTGAATTGATGCTTGAGTTGAAAGAAGTTTTCCGTCAAAACCAAATCATTTGAGGTCCACATTTTTAGTCAATGTAGAAGTGCAACATTCATGAAGTTCCCTAGCCCTGAGAACGGAAGCTTCTGCCTCAAATGGACGCCCACTACACGATGTTTCTTCCATATCAGGCTAGTGATACCAACTAGTCGATCATTCTGTTGAATCTTTATACTTTGCATTTGAAAAATGTATTTTTTAAACAATATTCAACGTAGTATCTTGCAAGAATATTACACTTAGTGTGTTATTCGTAATCGCTGTTGTTGTTTCATAGTTGATGTTTTCCTCGTGCATTAAAAGTATTTCATCAAACCAATTACAGCATGAGAAACTACATAGTAACCCAATACCTACTAACTTTTCGTGCTAGTGTTTTCGCTTCGGTACATCTTAAGATGCACGAGTGGTCCAGCAAAATGTCTCAATTGGCTCTTCTCAGCCAGTTCGACTTTGTGCAGTAGCCTCAGAACGAAATGTTTATCTTGATTATTCGTGTTTTGAGTTTTGGAGATTGCAAATTCCTGAGCCTGTCATCCGCAGACGCCGTGACCGGCAAAACAATCCAACAGTAAATCCCCTTTTCCCTTCCATCCAGTCCCCCTACGGTCCAGTCCCCCTACCATCCAGACCCCTTCAACTCCAATTTTTGCTCCCACAAACAAAGTATATTTCAGCGCCTTGTGTCAAGCTTTCATCGAGCGAAACGTCCATTGTCAGTTCTGTTGAATGCTGATGAAGTTGGCGACCGAACCGAGTGAGTCCTGAGTTGGTTCTCTCTCTAATTCTTTTTATGACAATTGAAAAAGTAATTAGTGTTTTTCATGTGCGTCTGCGCAATTTTACATGATTAGCTGCCATTTCATTTCATTTGTACTCATAGGTGTGCCAACTTTGAATATTCATAATGTAAAATTCATCTTTGTGTCCATTTCGATGGCCCTTACTATGCCCACGCCATCGTCTTTAGGTGATCGCGTCGTTTTGATGTACGTCCTGAGGCAATTTTTCTCTCTGTGCCCCAGTGACTTTTTCCACTGCTCTTGTACTGATATTGTCGTGTGTGTCTACTGAAGAGATCGCCTGTATATACTGGAAAGACTTCCTCAAAATCTTGGGGATTTGGTCCGAAGCGTGGAACCTGTTTTGAAATCAGTAGATATTTTAACGCCCCTACAGAAGGTGAATGCTGATGCTTCATAGCGTATTCTGCGAATAAAAATTTACTTCTACGTAAAAATCTGAAATATTGGAGAAACTTTTGAGCAGAAACTTGAACGCTCGACACTAAATTCTTTCGATTCTCTTCATATGGATTTTGAAGAAGCTAGCTTGGATGGAAGCTCAAATGCGTACATACCATCCTATTTTATTTCATAGGCAACAGAGGCTCGTCACTGCACAGGCTTTAGGCTCAAACCATACACGCACATCGAAAGTAATTTCCTGAAGTTTGCATATTTTATAGGACGTACATGACGCCTGAGGGCACTCGAACATGTACATTTATGACCTTGGAACTATTGCATTCGGTAGTAAACTTTTGTTTGCATTCTTCAAAGTATTTTAAAACTCAAAGCAAGAATATTAAAGAGATCTCGAAATTGCTCAATAAATCATCGAAAAACTAATCTTGAATCTCATTACATGATGAATTTACCCCACTAGTACGAACAGCTTCATGTGCAGTAGAGATTCAAGCTCTTGGTGAACCATATTTGCTTTAGTAATTCCACCCCGATTATGTAGATGAATTCATTTTCGCTATTGTATTTACATCTGATTTAATATTGAGTCCTTAATTCTCGAGGCTTTAAGCTTCACTCAGGCTATTGACATGCAGAGCTCGGCTCGAGCGTTCAGTAATAAGTTATTTAGGCGTCTGGGACTGAGCTGCGCGCTCTGGAATTTGAGGCGGCACAATAATTTAGTCTCGTTCTGAACTAACAAATTTGCAAGCTAATCCTTATCGTTGAATCCGATGGGACGCGATCGTGTTGCCCTGATTTCCTAGGAGTAAAAAGATCTCGTTCACGTGTCAACCACTCAGCGTAAATTCTGAAGCACATTTGCACGACAATTACGGCTAGGGACTTGAACCTGCGGGCTCGTGAAAGAAACTAATCTTGAACTTTTGAAAACTTCCTGTTGAAACAGTGAAACAATTAGTTCCAACCGCGCACGTATTTGGTCAAGCATTTCAGTATTCGTTGAATTTAGTTTGTGTGTTTACAGCCGTTAAGTAATTGAAATCGTAGTCTCACAGTTGTCTTTCATGGTATTAAAAACCTATATATAAGGCAAGTGTTGCTGCCATTGAAGACTTCACGCCATTTTGTAGGGAAAACAAACGGTATTTGTGACGTCGGGAATGTTCCGTCTAGAATGAGTGTTTCCATTTTGTTATAATTGATACTTTATTTTAATTTCGAATTGATTGGTAATGCTTAATCAGAGAGATGTAATATGCAGTAATACTTGCATAAATTGGCTTCGTTGCAGTCGCTACTGATCCAGCTTAAGATTTTTTACCTCATGGTATGAAAGCCAATTTACAGCGAGTCACTGCCGAATTTCTATCAAAAACAGAATGCAAAATTATAATCGAATATCTAATTTCGGAACACCTGCTGTATGTCCCCGTCTGATACGAACAGTTCAAAACAAGTAATTAAAACAATTTGTTACTACAAGCAGTACATTGGTTAAAAATTACTGACATAGAGTTTACATAGGTTTACCCAGGGGACTACCTCAGCTCTAGCGAGACTTTTGGGACTCCTATCTTTCGTGCCCACCTTGCTTCTTTCCGTTTTCATATCTTCTTCACTGATTCTCCTTTATCATTTCTTCCTCTTCTTGCTTAACTTGCTGTTTCTATGAGTAGGGGATTTTGAGTGAGTACACACCTTGTGCATAGCTTCCCCGTTCTCCTAAGTCCATACCAAATGGTCCCTACTCTTTCGGTGTGAGATAGAGCTACTGAAGCTCTGCTATCCTTACTACTACAAATGCTAATTCGCGTAGATTCTTTTAGAATCAAATTGTGGACATGGATGTAAGGATTGCGACCATAAACGGAAGCGTCAGAATACTTAACATGCATCGAGTTGAGCGATTGTCGATGTTAGTGCAGTTAATTAAATAGGGTGTAACAATTACTTTGAATCACAGAAAAGTTGTGTCAGAGTGTGGCGTTGTTGCCATATGCGTGCGTCTCATCTTAGTCGCGTTAACAAGTTGCGTTTCTTTGAGATTACCTCAGGTTATCAAGGGTGTCGTGACCTCTGAACAGGACTGAGACCGAGGTAGAATATTGACTTACAAGGGGTAGAATATTGACATTCAAGGGTAGAATATTGTCGTTAGAGTGAGTCCTATCATAGAGTTTTATTACGCATAGATTTAGAATTTCATAAATATATCTAGATCTTAGAGAGCGAAACTGTTTGCGCTCATTTCGCAAACATATAAATCCATTGATTTGAACAACTTCTCAATCCAACTTATCAGCTCTTTGGTATTGAGATGATTAGCTTGTGTTCATGGCGTACGGTGAGAGCGATGATTGAACTCATGTCGCTTTTTCACGGTTCAGTGTGCTGAAATTTGATATCACGCTATATTGAGGCAAATTTCAGGCGCTCATTCAACTCTTTTTCTTTATTTAAATAGTGAATTTCCCTGCTTTCGTAATAACGTTCTCCGGCCAAATTTTGCTGAGTAGGAAAATTTACTGACCCTACAAGCAAATAAAGTTCCCGTATCTCCGTCGTAGTAATTTTATCTACAGATTCTAACTCTGCGCACAGGCGCGTTCGCCATCCCGGCGTGATGCAAAACAATAGCCGCCGCATCAGCGTCGTCGTATTTTGCTGGCAGATCTGAGTAAATCTGCGTAAGCTTTTGAGCAGCTCCTTCACAGCTGTACGGGACTGCGCCATGTCATGGCTCTCACGTCTAATTTTCATTAAAAAGTTTCGAGTTTATTCGTGAAAACTTCCAATAAAGGATGGGATGGCTGGTGAAGCCCCGCATAATTGCCTTCAATTTATGAGCTTGGTAAGAGCTCAAGCATTAAATAAATCGGGTAAAATGGGGTAATACGCCTGGCTATCCCATATGCAATCACTTGCTGTTTTTGTCAAGCATCTTTTGTTGCTATCTTTATGCTTCCGTTCGGCGATGTCGTAGTGACGGGAGGGAAAACTACCATAAATTATCGAATTTTATGACCAAGAAATTATTTTCTGAACTCTTCAAAGAATTCCTCTTCGGTAAGTTGAAACCAGTTAGTGGAATTCCCATGCTAAGACCGGTACATACTCAAAACGAAACGTAAACAAGCGTGGGAAATTATTACCGCAATCGTGGGCGAAAGGGAAAATATTGAGCTGGGGTATCTGAGCTCCCCCAGACCTAAACACAAAATGAACATAAGCTGGAGATTCTGTACGGAGATTACCCCATTGAGGGTTAACCCAGTACGCTTCATTGACATTAGCTTATAATATATTTTTTTTAAACGTTAAGTCGCAGTAAATGCAGAAATAATTTTGACAATATCGCAGATTGATCATAAGTAATATATAAATCGAAATTGCTATAGACCTTAGAATATTTTTCAATCCCACACTCATGGAGATTTGTACGAACTCTACAAAGGGCCAGGTAGGATCAGGATTTATCTTTTTTAAACTCAGATTGCTGCAGCGCGTGAGCCGATTTTCGCCTTGCCGAAGCCTCACGATTGCAGCGCCTGACCCAAGCTCAAAATTTGTAATGGCATGTAAAATTCAGCTGATGTAAGTCATAAATTTTAACGAGTGTCGTTGAATGTTCATATTTTTTGACGCTATCTCACGTATATATCTGCAATACAAAATACGATCGCAATCGTACACTCCCGTTGTATCGACCTCTGTGGTATACGAATGCCCGCTCATAGATCGTGGGATCTCATGACCATATCATATTTATTCTTTATCTTAAACTACCTTAGTCCAAATATAATTTCATCGCCATGGATGTGCGGTATATATACGTGAGTGGTAGTACAACATAAAAAGTTTAGGCTGTAATTGCTCATGTGTTCCACCTGCCAATTTGTGGATCTCTGGACGGCGCGCAGCTAAAGAAAACTTGGCAGAAGTCACAGCGCAATATTGTGTCATGGCGCGGCAACTTGTGATCTGATCAGGAGCAACTCTAATGCAGGGGCACGGGAAAACGGAAACTTTGGCAAGGCGTAGTGCCAGCCTACGGGATCTAACGGACTTAACTTTCAGGTGTTAGTATTTTGGATTACTGGTTCCTAAAAGGCAAGTTGTAGTGGTCCAGTTACTGTCAAAATCAGGTTTTTGCGCGATTTTTTTCTATTTTTGGGGGTTTTCCAGATGTTCCAAATTTTCTGTGTCACCCTGTATATGCATGAAGCTTTAAGTATTAAAATTGAGTTAATTTTACTGTAATTTTCACTTTAAGTTGAATTCTTGTTTTAAGAAAACCGCAATTAGGTACTAACGAGAATTAAGCCAAATTTTCGTCTTCACAATTTTAGGTACCGTTCCCTAATCCACAAAACTAAGTTAGTCCGTTTACTATCTTATCCTGATATTCGCCAAGGTAGCCATCACTATTTATGGAAAAATTTTGCTTACCTTGTTGTGTCTTGAAGGTTTTATGCACTCGAAGTCTGAAATCGATAATGGACTTATCGGCAACCGGCAAAACCAACAGACTTGACATGTATCAACAACTGTTACCTGGAATTCGTTTAAAATTTCGCCACAAAGGTTCCATGATGGTACACTGAAAATACATCACAGATGATTTCTTACTTCGAATTCCAAATGTGTGCTCATCATAGAGCCCCCTGTTTTCAAAACTATGAATACCAAGGTTTAGTCTTTATTCAATGATCAAAATATCTCAGATAGCACTCATTAGGACAAAATATCATCGAGTTATTAACAAGTCGGTCTGTACAAGTGGTTCTCTTCAGATAAACCGGCAGATGTCAGGCTTCTGGGGACACGTTAGGCTTTTAATGTGCGTAAAATAAATTAAAAAGACCACTTCGATATCCTTCCGCTCTTGAAAACTGCTAAAGAAAACATGTAGGCTTTGGAAAGTGTCGTTGAGGAAAACCCCACGTTCTTCACTGCCGAAATAAAGGTCGTTTGGAATTTATATTCTGAACGATATTCAATGTTCAATATATTACAATGTAATAAGAATGCAGTAGCATTGTGTGAAAAACTGTAGAGAATCTTGAAGAAAGGGAATC
Organism: Orchestia grillus; assembly: GCA_014899125.1. NCBI lineage: Eukaryota > Metazoa > Arthropoda > Malacostraca > Amphipoda > Talitridae > Orchestia > Orchestia grillus. The sequence goes on from VOMN01054121.1 coordinate 12,275, forward strand.
ACCGGGAAGAAAAAAAATAATGGCAGTCTTAACTGATGCGCCTCGAACACGACTGCACTGAAGTAATTTTAGTACATGATAAGAGAAGTTATGACAGTGATATCTATTTGATCTTCTTTAGCTTGGACAGTACGTTCTATAATACATCCAACATAACGATAACGTAATCAAAGCAATGCGGTTTTTCGTACGTCTAACAACTTGAAGTTTCAATTTTTACTTTTAACTTTCGACAGCCGCTGGTGAAGTCTCTGTAACGCAGCGTTCGTTGCGATATTGTTGCACTTTTCATGAGAAAAAAATCTGGTGAATTAGATTTTCGCATTTGATTTCAAATAGCTTCCAAAATAACAGGTTCGCCGCATATTCCCCCTCGCTGAAACCCGCAAGTTATCAAAGTTTTCTTGTTATGGTTTATGAGATTATTCAGTGAATGTCTCGTCCGTACAACTAATGAACCTCTAAAAAAAATATAGAGCAAAATATCCAAAATACGGATTATGTGAGCTGTTAGGTAGTTTTGAATTACGGATATACATACATAATGTTCTTACAAGTCAGAGCAGTAAATTTCACTTACTGTGTTATGTAAATGCATTATGTCTACATTACATGAGGTTTGAAATGCCTTGTCTTTCAAAAAGTCAGCAATGTCTTCGAAAAATAAAGTGAAATGTAGCTGTGCTACAAATATATTCTAATATACATACCACTGTTTTGCCAAAAATTTGATCAAAGCAATTATTTTATTCAGGAAAAAGAAAAAAGAAAATTCTTAACTATAAACTTCGATTTATGTATTAGCATGCAGAGAATTCAATTAATAAAGCAATTAGAAATATGAAATATTCCTGATATTTTGAATCCTTTCGTGCTTTTTGCGCTAATTATCTAGTAAATTCAGTCTTCTGTGTTAGAGGAGCTCGTCAGTATCATTAATTAAGATAGTTCGTCTGCACCAAAGTGCACTGTAACGAGATCGCTCCAACTGCATCTTCGAAGAAAATGGGCGAGTACAGAGCTAATTTCCTGAGCTCTTTGGGCGGTCTCGAGTTTTCAGCGCATCCAAATAAATTCGCGAGAAAATAACTCAGTGTGATGAAAAGTAACTCTACTCGGTTGGAAAATGGCAGAATAAGCCCAGCTTACAAAGTGTTGCTTGCCCCTTTTCGCTGTTTATTACGCTTCCCGCAGTTTAACATTTGATCAATGTTGGTATGTGCAAGAATAAGTGTTATCGATTTTGTAAGGGCCACTACGCTTGGATAACGTGCTAGCACTTGCTGTACGCAAGTTGCGATATTTTCCACAGTTTTCTCTTCCACAGGTGAGTGGGCGAACTGTTGTGTTGCATGCTCCCGCTCCCACGTCACGCCTGCTTGTTATGGCAGCGCCGCCATGTCGGGTGCCGCTCTCAGCCATGGTTTATATCCGAGTGACCAATGCGGTCCAACTTTCCTGCTAAATAGGAAACTTCCCCCATGTTTTTACTTTAAAATTTCCGTCAAACGTGTTTGGCGACTCGTTTATTTCTCGGCCGTTTCGTAAATTATTGCGGAACTGCGGCTGGTAGCGACGTCAGATGGCGGTGTTGTTCTAAAGCGGCACGTGCGTCGTGTGTTTCTGTCACGAATTGCGTTGAGCGCATGGCCTCGGGCGCTGAAAAAAAGCCGTGCGTGAAGTTTTGCATATGAGAAACCTTTGCTCAGATCTCTCAATAAAAAACAGCTCAATATTGCTGCTCCAATTGAACGAACATTGGCCCTCAGCTTTCTTGTCGTAGCAGTGATATTTCAGGGGAAGGACATTTGAGTTTCACTGTTGCCGAAAAGTTACTCTGAACAACGAAAAACACGGCTAGAACAATGAATGGGTTGGAGGAAACGCCTTTACCAAATACTTCAGTAGGAACTTCATGCTTCATGGTGTGAGTATATTCGTTTAATGCTAAAACGATACTAAATACTATGAATACTAAATACTAATTATACTAAATGAAGTCAGGTCTAGAAGGCACATTTCATTGCTAATATCTACCTGTAGTTTTTTTACTCATGTAAAATAGGATGCTATCCATGACGGCTTTTTCTCTCAATCGCTTCTTTACCATCCAATGATTGCTAGAAATTGTTAAATCTAGCAATGTTAAATGAAGTTGTTAAGAAGGTGTTTGACGAAGTTGTTAATCGTTCAATTAACAATTAGCGCCTAAAATTTTTAGTCAGGAGTCGCTGCACCAATTTTGACAATGGCCAAATATGAAGCAATGGAACTGAAGTTTATATAAAAAAAATTCCGTATTTGTTTAATAGATATCGCCAACCATTATGAGATTCTGTATTGCCCATAATTGAATGAGCATTATCATTTATGAATGTGTTTTGAGGAAGGTGATACTCTGGATGAGATAGTTTAAAATTACACTTTGAACCTTTTCTAAAATGCGTGACAAAATAGCGGTACTTTTTACCGACTTTAGTGGGCATGTTTTGCGCATAACTGTTTTTTATCAGTTAATTTTTCCTCATTCATGCCCGTACGTTGAGAACTTCATCGGACGCAAGTGTTTCCTCAATGCTGTGATTAATTGAGATCTCTCTGCGTCACTAAATATCAGCAAGCTCCCTGCTTTATTACTAAAATATTCATCTTCGGTTTGAAACTATTGCCGATACGTTCAAAATGATCGGTTTAATTCTGGAATAAATATTTCAAGTATTATGTATACCTGCAAAGAACGTTCTCCTCACGTTTAAAAAAGCTGAGCCTCTACACGTTCTCTCCAATACATTATGGTTGCTTCATCATTTGTAAATTCTTCAAGAAGTTTTTCCATGACAGAACTCCGAAACATTCTTCAGTCCCTCTCTGGATAGAAAATTTCTCAGGTAGCTGCTCGATCACCGACATGAAAGCGAAAGCGGTGCGTTTGAGGTCAAGTAGAAGAACAAACCCAGTTTCATTCTGAGGCTGTAAAAACTTCCGTTTTTGCGTTCGAGGTATGCAACTAACTTGAACTGGAGTTGGTTTAGGTTTAGTATACTGTACGTCGAATTCTGAGCCTCTGAGTTTTTTACATAATTCGTATTTGCAATAGAAGAAAACTAGCATGTGTGCCAGCTGACTGGCTTAAATGAATGAAGTATCGTTCAGCTTTTTAGTGACGGTTTTGAGCCATTCTCCTCCAACACGACTTCTGCATTTCAGTATAAGAAATACTGATTTTAGTAGCCATTGGGCTATTAAACTCAATGCTTGCAGATCAGTGCGAGCCATTCCTCTTTATGTGAGCCCCATAAATTAACTAAACTAGGAACTTGAGCTCCAATGAACCCGACAAAGCAAGTCAGAGACTTGGACCCTTCACGACTACTCCAGGTGCGTACCTTGTTCCGAGCCCCGATCAGCTTTCCCTTGCCGAGCCAGTTCACCTTGGTAGACAGGGCTGCAGGTTCCTCAAATTCGGCGTCGACGATAGATAATCTTCCGATGCCTGAATGACAACTTACCGAGGACGTAATGGTTGTTTGTATGGGAATGGATATAGCATGACATTTTCTGATGACAAAGTTGAATTTTTAAGGCTTGCACTGGCGCTTTCGAGTAAGTTACTAGTTGCAAAACCGCTGGCACGACTTACAACTTTCATCGAAACGCCTGTGTTACACGGCCTCAACGACAATTTTAGCTATTTTTTCGATGATTTTCAGATTTATCTCCACTCATTTGATGCTTTTCTCCTGAGCTTTATTTCGTTCTCGAAATGTTTTATCATGAGAAGAAATAATCACGGTTTCCTAAAGGCTTCAACCTTGTATCAAATGAGCAAGCTAATTTGTTCCATTAGTTGAATCGTTTCATGCCCTTCGAATGCTTTTCAATATATTTTTGAATAGTGTGCTTAGAAATATAATTAAAAGTGCTCTACGAATTTCATCGTCGTGCCCAATGCTGCCGGAATGAAAGCTCATATTTTGCTGAACTGGGCGACTGTATTGCGAGGAAACAAAAATTCATAAAGATGTGCTATTTTGTGTTGAAATAAGGTGTTTGACCGGAAAATAGGAAACCACACTTTTCAAACATCGTCGTCGCTGGGTATGGATCAGATTTCATTGGTGCATGCCATTTTCTCAATGTACGTCTGTGATTGATATCCTCACGGGTGTAAGCTAGAATTTAAATGAAGTTAAACATGCTGTACTGAGTCTGTATCCTAGTAATGAGCTTTTTGTATTATACTCTTCCATCTCTGTGTAGGAGATTTCATTAACCTTTCAAGATTGCTTTAGATTTAGAATTCATTGATGTCGACATTTGCATTCCTATTTAGTGATACGTTGTTTGCTAAGGACAGGTATATAACGAAAACGTTTCCATAAACGTTAGATGTTCTCGTGTGCGGTGTAGTTTTGTGCCTAAATTTAAAACTGAGGCATGGCATAATCTTGTTGATCTGATCGGCATGGGGACGAAGTTTTACGAGCGTTTGAAATCGGTAGCTTCGCTAAACGACTTTTGACAGCAAATTTTTGTTTCCCCCTCGAGGGGCTCTGACAGCTCTTCCACAATGCGCAAAACTCCTCAATTTGAGATTAATTTCTTGTTACTATCTCGGAACTTCGTAAAAAATTGTTTTGAATGATCATATGCTTTAAGTTCAGTAATATTCGGATACGACCACTGCACTATAGTTCTAGCCGAGACTAGAGAAGACTATAAGACATGTGTTAAATTAAAGTAAAATTTTACTCACAAAAGTCTAATTTAAATTCAATTCGATTCTATCATTTCCACGACACGTAGAACTCGCCCTCTGGCCGCTGTAGAGTTCTCTTCCTCCTTGAAATTTTCGGCACGAACACCTCATCTTCTTCTCTTCACTCGCTCGCCAGTAGATTGAACGACCCGTAAGATTAATTGTGCCATTATTTGTGCGAATTTTCATGGCTGATTTACGTTGAGTTTTTTGCCTGTCACGAATCTGTGGGAAAGGTCGTCTCTGAAGTGAAATTTACGGGGCCGAGAAGCGCGTGGGATCCTCCTGGAAATCACCTAAACAACGGAAGCCCTGCATGTCTGTGCGGCGCGGCCCGGAATTAGAGGATGCTCCTCTAGAATGTCGAGCAAAAGATGGATCTGAGTGCTTCTACTGGAAATTTATTGTTTCCTTCTGGTAATTACCTGAACAGATTGCATCCAGGGGGCTTCTGAGCACGAAAGAGAGGAATCGAAGTAGAAAGTAAAAAATATGAAAGAACGCATTCGTAGATATCGTTCGTTGATGTTTCATCCTGGCATGACGTACCGTTCAGTCAATATATTCTTCGTCTTTTCTCTCGATGTGCGTACACAGTCGTGGATGTTGAAAGTGTCAAGTTATTGTTCTGTCAATCATTTTCCACGCATAAGCTTACGCTCTACTTTTGGCCATTCATCTATTGCATACGCATGAAGAACAGGTGTCAAAAAGAAAGAATTAAATTTGGTGTTCTTTCACAATTGATGATTAGAAATTTACTGTAATTATTGACTTCCCAGAACTGGAGTTACTTTGAAAAACAGGCGTTTCCTACGCTCCGATACGATCTGAACTGGTAGTTACGTGCCTTCAATCGAACAAATTTGAGATGTTATGCAATAAAGTCTCCGTGAATTGTTCAATTTGTTATTCTGAAAAACTGCTCTGGATTGTCGAAGATGAGGTATCAATGCTACCAATATAAGGAGCCAAAAACGATCTCAAAGGCATCTTGCTTGCGAACTATCCCCCAAGTCAGTGAGCAAAAATAAACACGAGCTGAGAAAGCCTGTGACTGCACAAGCCGTTAGTCCGTTTGTTCTTCAACTGGATCGATGTGCGGTTATTACGGGAGGCGAGGCCGCCTCCCCGACCTCACAAAAGTCACTGAAGTTCGGCCAAAAAACTCATAATGTTTGTCATTGCAATGGGAAACTGGCGGAGAGAGGCCATGGCGGCGCTTAATGAGGGCCTCCTTGTTGCGGGGGTTATGAAAGGATGGTAACGTACGTCTCAAATTAACAATGAAACTCACGCCAAGGGCAATGAGAGTGCGACATTACTATGTATAAGGTTCGCTCCAACGACGATGCCGACCTGAAATTACATATGAATATTATGCTAACGCCAAGATGGCTTCTGTGTTCAATGATAGAAATCATGCTCACCGTTTTACTTGTTCTTGCGACTGGCGTTAAACTGCTGCCGAAACCTTCAGTTTATCTAAATTTCAGGCCCCAGGAAGGCACTATTAGGTTACCTCTGCCATAGATAGACTTTCGAGACTGATGTTTTCCGTGCCCTCCTGATCTCTTTAAATTTTCACTCCTTCGCGACGTATATCTTTATTGCACTCTCTGCCTGTTCCTTCTTAATTCGCTGTTTCTAAGCGCAGGAGATTTTGTGTGAGGACACTCCTTGGACATAAATTCATCGTTTTTTAAAGTTCATACTAAATGGACCCTTCTCATTCGGTGCGACATAGTCTGAGTCACTGAAAAGCTGCAATCTATACCACCGCTAGTGCTATTTCTACTCATTTAAAGTTCATTTCTTCAAGCTACACGAAGAGTCTCCGCTCTGCCTTCTTCTCTTACGTTCGGGGTAATTCGCGACTGTGTGTACGAGTATGGGAAGGTACATCAGTCAGCCTGAACTGTCGCCTCCAAAGTCATGCGGTGTAACATCATAAACGTTCATTGAATAAATATGATTCGGGTTTAATTTTGTTGGTGGTATTCGTCTCCTTCCGATGTTTCATTTTCATTCTGCTTGTTTAGCAGCTTCGTTCGAGCGTTCCATGGCCTTTAGGCGCAGCATCATCGACTTTGTTTTGGTCGTTTCATTCTCAAATCTTTCTTTTTGTGTGAAAAATTGATATACTGATTCCGTAGCCTGTACAAATTGCATGGTAATTTTCTAGCTCCAATGATTTAATTAAAGTTTCTTAGTGTCAATGATCATTCGGTCTAACTTTTACAGTGAAAAACACCCTACGTGTTAAAAAAACAAAAATTAGAGGCCTGTTATCGCATGTATTTGAATCATTGATGATCTGCCTAATAACATTTTATCCACGAAATGAGAGAAACCTTAAAGCAGTTTTGAAATTCATGTTGACCCCAAGCTATAGTGGACGAGATTACCTTGATTGCTCTTCGCTACAAGCTCAACGAAGTGCAATAGATATTCACAGGACTCGACTCTGAGACGTCAGATATAGCTTTCCTCTCTTCAGCCTGCACTGCCCATCTATCATGAAGAATTCTTCATTTAGTAATGAAAAACAATGCGATTGCTTTAGATAAACTTTTATCTGAACTTCAAATATGCTATTCACCATTTAAAACTTCTGTCAACAGCTGTTTTATTTTGGAAAGCTTGAGGGCAAAATTTTGGAATGATCACGAGTATGCGCGTGTATTTAGTTCATTATTAATGAGCTAGGTGCATAAGTGCGCAGCCGAAAATTCAGCGGAAAAAAATTAGTAATTTATTCAGTTGTCAAATATTTGCTGTGGTACTAAAGGTATAATGAGAAGGGTTATTTCTTCCTAGCTGGCTTTACCGCAGTGAAACAAATGCGGCAACTCCGGCATCAGCCCTGAGAGAAATATGCTCACTCAGCATGAGAGCCAAGTGAAATCGAAATGATTAGTTTCGACTGTCAAATTAGTTCATTACATACATATTGGTAGCGTTAAAAAGAACAGAAATTATGGAATAGTGACCACGGTTTCGCGACGTCAGTGCGACATTCATGGAATTTTCCTTCCTGTTCTTTGTTCTTCCACTGGGTAGAAATAGCAAATTATTCTGTGTTTCTTCGTCCGTAAAGTTCATGACAATGCTATTTTGGAGCTTTTCTTTGCAAACGCTTTGTTCCCCATGCAAAACAAAGCTTCTCTGTCAGAGCTTCATTTAGACACTCCTTTTTCGAGACTTAAAATCTGTGGTGAAGCGTTGAGCTGTCATAATGAGCAGCGCACGTATGTCATCCCTCTCTTTCTTCCGCTCTCTCTTTCTCTCTCCTTCTTCTGAAAAAATGTATATGACGAACTCGTGTCGAATCAATTCAAGCTAAAGGGTTGAGTCTTTAGACTTGGTAATGTTTTAAACAGCACTGTTTTAGCCTCCGAATTCAGCGTGACGCGTGTTGACGCTGTTCTGTGGCGGTACTTCCAAGTTACGGAGGTCAAAACGCCCAGTTAAATCTGAACAAAATAAATGAGTATTTCTTAAAGTTTTCCTGCTCTCTTCTTTGACTGGAAGGTACACGAGGAAATAATTTATTCCAGATACTTGTGTTACGCATCTACCAAGTTCTGTGATAAGTGCTGAAAATGAGATCTTATTCTACTTCCCTGCAAAGAATCGTAGTCGCTAAAAATAAGCAAGGGAAGTTAAAGAGTATATTTCTGTAATTTATTATCAGAAAGAAGATTTTAAGCCAAATATTTCATGCGTAATTATTTTCAGTACAAAATCAATTCTCTTGAAGTATATTGAACGTATGATTCATTTTATTTTTCTAATGCTCTTAATTGAGGGAGGTGGTGTGTACATACAATTGTAAAAAAAGTTATTTCTAACTTTCTACGTCATGAAAGAACTTCACCTGGAATGGAATTTCGGATGCAACGTTTGTTTGAAGTTCAAAACAACTCGAGCTTCTTTCAGCGCTATTCTACTGCACTATTCTTTCTGATACATCAAGTTGTATCTGTAATTATTACCTAAATTTCTGGAAACAGTGCGTTCGTTTCATTATTTTAGAACTTCTGCAAGATTTATACAACGATTTTTAATGTGTTAAGAAGATATATTTTTTTGATATGACTTTGATTGCACACCCCTAACCCGATGTTGAAATAAGTGTCTTATTTCTAAGAATCAATATCATCATAACATATTTCTTTTGTAAATGCAAAAGCAAAGAGTGGCATTTCAGAGTGGCTTCTAACGAATGCACTCGTGGCCTTTCTTGGATCCGCCCCAGGCATTTCGTAAACGCAACACACAACTGCAATATGGAGGATCATAAGTGCTGGTACCAAAAAAATGTAGTTCAAAGAAGATCCTACCATCAATTATCGACCATATGTTCATAACTAGCGTCTACGAAGAATGGTGTCCCCGGGTGAGGGTAAGGGGGCACTGCTTGTTTACCTCAGCTATACATAGATAAGCCTTCGGGACTTCTATCTTCCGTGCCCACTTTGCTTCTTTCAATTTACACACCTTCTCCACTTTCTCTTTTTCGTCTTTTCTTCCTCCTCATTCTTCACGTGCTGTTTTTATGCGCAGGGGAATCGGGGAGTCCGTGGACCTCATACCGCATATTTCGTGCATTCCCCTTCCTTGATTTAGTCCATGCTGCATAGTCCCGTGTCTTCGCTTTTTTTGGAGTACAAATCGTGTGGATATGAGGAACTAGTACTCAATTCTCTATTCAACTTAGCGTCTAACAGTACACTCGCAGTTTATTATGGAATTCAATGTCATGAATAATCAGAGCTTCGCAACAGTTCAAAACTCTATGTTTGGTTATTAGAAGCAAGCCAGAAGCTGCTGAAGTTAGGTGCGAATAAGGATAATGCGGTAATTCAGAAATGACTACAAATTTTTATAAACTATTTTGAGATGTGAGCGTGTAAATGAGACTTATCGTGGAGTGAAAAAGTAATACAGTTTTATTTTGTAGGTATCTGACGCTCTGAACTCGGCACCATTAGAATGCGGCCAAGTATTTTTAAGAATTATTGCTGGATGGTGGACGATGATAATTGCGAGTTCATCATGATGTTTCATTTATGAAGCCTAAGTCGTAAAAGTCAGCGGAATTCCTTCAACTTTCGCTGTGTACAACTTGCAAATTTTTTTTATTACTGAATGTTAATCAAACTGTTAATTATTAGAGAACTTAATTTAGAATTACTGAAAAAGTTTCATTAAAATGGCTTAGAGATATTCATCAATTACCTGAAAGAATCCTTGAGTTTAACTCCAAAAATTTGGTCCTATCATGTAAAGTAAATTTTATATCGATGACACTTGTGTAGGTATTACGTACTTATAAATATTTCATTCAGCTTATTTGAGCACTTGAAAAAAAATTTGAGCACACAAAAAAATCCAAAACTACTAGGATTTTATTGAAAACTCGTGTTTTCAATCAGTATTTTTTCACAGCAGCATCCGGTGCTGCCTCGCTTTAAAGATACAACCTGGGGGCATGGGTAGCTCACATGCAGTACTAAAAAAGTTGCTCTGACACACACTAAACTCATCAAGTAACGAGGCACATAAACCGTCGTGAAAAGCACCGTACGAGCAGCCATTGGGCGCTATAAAAACATGCGTAAATCCGAACTCAGAAATTACACGAAGTTTTCATTGCAAACCCTTAAACTTGAGCTAAAATATTTAGCGTTGCAGTAAAGATATTTCCTCTGCACGCAGGTGTGTACAATCAATTACTCTGTTAACATTTATTCGCGCCCCTAATTCTGTGCTAAAACTTAACTTGAGTGAAGGTTTTAGCTTGTAAATTGAAATATATTTCATGTACACCAGCGTACTAATGCCTAACTCGAAAACATTTCCAGCACCAGAACACGTGTACGTTTCATGATTGTACTTCCATAGCTCGGTGAATGAGTTAGGTTTAGTTCAATAGACTTCGTTTACACGAAAGTTATTCACTGTGTACTTTAGATTATGTGCCTCGTTATTAGGCTTTGCATTTCTGTTAACATTAAAGAAAATTCGTGTACAACTCGGAACTACATCTCAGGTTAATTGCTGACCAGCCTTCTAATGGCTGATCTTGTTTCAGCCCCCATTGTTGCTGCAGGAGATTAGATTTTTGGTGAGAGACTCTCTGGGCCATCAGCGTTCCCTCAGACACCATCCATTACTCCCAGAATTACCGAGGCATTCTCGAGAGGACCGCTACAGTGTAGATCTACGCAAATAGACGAACGATAAATAATTTTTTCCTTGGCTGTAGACCCTAATAAAATTTGATCATCGTAGCTTAGGAGTAACAGTTCTGAAGTAATTATTTCATATTAATGACCAATGTTTTCCTTCCACTCGTTGAGAGAATTGTATATGTGTATTTTCGTGTACTGTACTTGAATTAGATCGAATCAGTACTTCTTCACGGAAAGAGTTTAGTTAATTAAGTCTTTATTTTTGTACATATGTGACCGAAGGATCCTACATGATCGCTGTCTGGTGTTTAAATATTTGGGTGTTTACTACATCATTCTTCGCGTATGCGGTGACAATTTTCAGCCAAGTGCCGTTGCCATGACACCTGAAGCTGTGAAGGCAACTCCGTTGCCGTCAGAGAGTCACACAACCTTCATTTTGAGAGCCAGCTTCAGATTGTGCGCCTGCCAAAAGCTCGGAGCATAGTAAGCTGGAAGAGGACGTTCTCAGAATTCGGTTGAAAGTTTGAGCGTGATCACGCACGTCCCGTATTAAGCTTTCCTTCCTCGTCTGATTCTATGGGAGAAATCTTTGCCTGAAAGTGTTCGGCTTTGGTAAGCGAGAGAATTCGGCTGCCAGTTGTGCACATCAATGAAATGGAATATTGAGATCTTTTAGAGTAACCTATTTCTTATATACTTATCTTCGTGTACTTTCTTTTCAGTGTAACCTCTTTCTGCAGTGAATGTACTATTTAGCGCAGCCACCTCACGTCGGGAGCTCCATTACTTGATGGATTTTAAAATTTCAGCTGACGACAGATGAGCTTACAACAACAAGAAAAATTATGAATAAATAACCCTTGTTTCATGCCATGGTATTTTTATTACCGGAATTTTATAAGTATTCATCTGGCTAAGTGAAAGCTATTTTTTCTGGAATTTCAAGTATCTCAATATGAGCAAATAATTAGGCGTCCCAACTAGCTCCAGACACAAGGCTCACATTAGCGCTCATAAGAATGGGGCACATTTTCAAACCGAAATTCGGGTTTTGGCATTTATTACAATGGAGTTCTAAAAGTCAATTTTTCCTAATATATTCTCGCAGGGCGCTGCAACGATCAAGGCCCCTGGAATCATACTGTACGAAGCTCTGCATACAGCGAAAACGAGTTATGTATACCACTGTCATCCCCACACCTTCCCCTGTCTGGAAACCGAGCCGTTCAGACAGAAGAGTAGTCGTGAAATGGTCGGAAATCAATGTAATTCGAGGTGATTCTCACCTCTACCCCTCACTGTTTGGATCTTGAAACTCTGAAACCGTTTTCTGCAGTTTTGAAAAGCGGTGCTTGGTACTGTATGTGTCGAAAGACCTCAATTACTGCTTGGTCTTGACTCTAAAGAGCGTTTAAATTTCTGAGAACTTAGTAAACACCGCTCAGCTGCTGAAGAGGAAGTTCCAACGCCAAAAAACGTTGTCAGAATTTACAGCGCTGATTTGGCTTGATCGCTGAGACTAGCTCGCTAGCGTACATTAATTGACTCGCATGCTATCATGCATTAATTGATTAGCATAATAATATACGCGAACTGACCAACTCGCTTGCATACTTTAGTATCCTATCATGATAGCATACATCAATAGACCGGCAAACCAGCACACATTCATTGACGCATACTATCATACTTTCATTTACCAGCACACTAGCACATTGACTGGCATACTAGCACACATTTTTGTACTCAGATACATTATTTTGTCCTTATTTGGCACCATCTAGAACTGAAATCTTGCTCGGTGGTGCTCCCCCTAATATGTAGCTGGCGACCACCACATCTCCTCAACCAATGCATTGCGAGCGCCAGAATTCATCCCGCTGGATGACCCCATTCACACGAGCAGCTTTCCTTGCATGTCGTGCCGGCTGCGTGGACGTGCAAATTTGCGCCCAAACCTTTCTAGGAAAAGGAGATCTCGAGGCCCTGCTTCCTAATTATTTGAACGGGTCAGTGGTTTTGCGGCTTAGGGAAATTCGACGTGTGCTTTTAAGGACTCAAAGCTCGCGCTAAAGCAAAGGGAAGATATCGTTAACTGGGAGTGATGACGTTTTCAGCGTTGATGCCAATTAGGTAGTTGATCCTGAGTTATACGCGTGAGAAGTGGAGTTGTTCAAAGCATACCAATTCATGGCATAGCGTAACAACGCTTTCTTTGATTTCATTACGGAGCAGAATTTTGATTCGTGGCTGTCAAGTGCTATTTTCTAACTCCCTCCATTGTGAAACAACAAAAAATGCCAATTATCTCTATGAAAATTTACTTCCGTATTACATTCGTTACATTACATTAAGAGGCGTCACCCCAGTGTGGCCCGGGTGTTAGGGCTCGAGCATCTCCGCCCATAAGATGCATATTCCATGTTCATTTTGCTTGAAAATGATGGAGCACGCGCAGAGAATGCATATTTCATGAAAATTTTGTTTAATGTCGTCGCTGCTTAACTTGAGAATTCCCATGGACTCTAAAGCTACCGCAGCGTCGCGGGGTAGAAGAGCGGCGCCCTCTGAGAGGCTGTCCGTGGCCAGGCCCGGCCTGACCTCCTGCAGGTGACGCAGTTGGCGCTCAGGTCTCACACTCCAAGCTCGACTGAAGGCCGTCGTCCACTTCGTCTTCTTCGCACTTGCCGCTCCGTCATTACCTCTGAGCGGTGTTTGACACGCGAGTTAATATTGATTTTTTAACTTTCCACTTTCCTTGGAAAATACTCGTGTTGAAGCTCTACTCCTTCTTTTCGTATTGATAGCATTTACTTTCTTTCCAATCATTATTCTTTATAGTGCTTTATTTTCTTCATCATGCAATATACTTTTCCCGTTCCAAAATTTCAGATACATCTAATTTTCAAAGAATTCGTTCAAATGATGTTCTGATAATATGCTGTACCTGCACTCAGTCGGGCAATAAAGTTCAACTATGCCTGCTTAATGATACATTATTACGACTACATTTTCTTGAAAAAATATTGAACCTCTTATCCATGTTAAAACTTTCATTTCAATTATTCGTCTAGGCTACCGAATAAGACCATTCGTTTTCATCCTCCACTGAAAAAATTTTCCTACGCATTCCTTGCTTTGAATACCTACAAAATTTCTATGAAACCGATAAATTGACAGTGCTTGATCACTTAGTTAGGTGTCGCCGTATCTCTTAGCCAGCTGTATTTGCGACCGTTAATTATGAGCCAGCGCCATTCGTTTCATCTCAGCGCAAATTGTCTTCCGCGGCGGTGTCTTGCCCTCCCCGGCAGATGGGTCTAGCGAAAAGGTTCGTTCTCAAAGGTGATCGTCAGGAGCACCTGCTGTGACGGTGATATAACAGCTGACTAATTAGTAACAGCACTCTGCCGTAATGGAGATGTGCCAGGCAACAGATAAGGAGCCGTCGCAGATTTGTAACAGACGACAGATTAGCAGTAGTACACTACCGCCACAGTGATACAACAAGCAACAAATTAGCAGCCGTTACAGCAATGGAACAAGTAACAGATTAGCACGAGTACACTGCAGTCACAGGGATGGAGCAAGTAACAGACTAGCCCTAGTACAATGCAGTCCCAGCGATGTTACAAGTAATATTAACAGTTGTATACGGCAGTCCCAGCGATGTGACAGAGAAGCAGCAGTACACAGCCATGACAAGGCAATAACCGGCGACCGATTAGCAGCCGTTACCTCGGTGTAACGGATAAGAGATGAGCAGTAGAACACTACCGTCACGGAGATGTATGTATATAACAAGCAAATGATTATCAAACAGCACGCCGACGTCGCTGCGATTGCGCAGGCCACTCCAGAGAAAGCAACCGAACGCTGGGAGTTCCGTGCTTGGACTGTTGTATGTCTTCACACGTGTCGCTTGTTTTTACCCTCACTGAACGAAAACTTGGACAGTTTTGGACGCAACGATAAAACCAATGCCATTTTCGCGTTCGATGGTAAAAAGTGATGGAGACGCGAACCATTTGAAACTCGCTTCTCGCCTTCTACTAAGCCGTTACTGGGAGCATTCTAAAGCTTGTCTTAAAAACGGAAGCAAACTTTGCGATGGGTCTTCCTCCATCAGTATTTTATGCTGCAGCAAAAGTGTACGTCGTGTTTAAGATGAGTGTCTGCACTGTTGTTTTCTAAGAATCTGTGGACGACAAGAATCATACCTCATCTCAGGTGAAATGAAAGATTCTTAGGTATTGTCACTTTTAACACACCTTGAAGTAGCTCCCATTCTCAAGACGTCTCGAGTATCATGGTACATGCTAATGGTATTCCGTGATACAATCTTCTCGGTCTTCATATGGCCTGTTATTTTAAACAAGTCGTACAATAGATATTGTACGACAACATATCTCTTAACTCGTGGTTTCCGTATAGTGCACTGTTCAGGGAGCAAAGGATAGGCAGTAGGGTTAGGTTAGTTAGGTTTGTCTATCGCATGCTGTAGGGAATGGCGATCCCAGGTGAGCTTTGTTAGGTTACCTCAACTATAGATAGGGCTTCGGGACTTATATCCATCGTGTCCACCTTGCTTCTTTCAATTTTCATCCCTGCTTCTCTATCTCTCCTTCGTTTTTCTCCCTCTTTCTTCTTAACCTGTTGTTTCTATGCGTAGGGAATCCAGTGTGGCAACACACTTGTGCATAGAATCTGCAATTTCCGCAGTCCTTACTACATGGTTCCTTCTTCGCTTCGCTTTCTTTAGATCACATTTCGTGTGGATGGGGAGCTCTAAACTAACTAATAATCAATCAATTGTGTGTATTGAATTTATTCATCAAATTTTTAAGGAGGCTAGAGTAAATTGAGGGTAAAATTTCCGATGAAATATTTTTCATTCATGAAATACCTGCCTCACTAGACACGGTTGGTTTATTCGTTACGGTGCATAATATGTGACGCTTACACCGCCGATTGATCTCGTCCTTGTACGCGGATTGTTTAGCATTAAGCACTTACAGTAATTTGTATCCGCTTGTTTTTATAGACGTTATCACGGGATTAATTGGGTTCAGAATTTTAACGGCCAATGTGTGAAATCTCCATGGTTTTGTAATATTTTGTAAATAAATAAGCTTAATTTTTGAGACAGGTTGAGTAATGTGATTTGTTTCTCGGGGCTGCAGAAAATTTTACACCCAGAGTTAAACGAAATAACGAAAACAATTAAGATTTTATACCGCTGTTTTATTTTTCTTCACTGAAAACCGAGAATGGCAGTCAAATTTTATCCCTATACCAGATATGATTATACGTAAAAGAGTTATTTATTTTGCTTTATTGTGGCAGGAGAATCTGTTAAATTCGGTTCTTTTCAGCAGAGTCCAATGCGAGTGGGGCGACAATCGTCAGATTGCCTCATGAAATGTGAAGTGAAAGATTGCGATTTTCTTAACGAGCCTCTGAAGAAATCCTAATCATTGAATAAAAATGCATCATTGAAATATTGTTTCAGCATTGACGCATCTTGAGTTTGTGACAGGGGAGAACGCTGAGGCTAGCTTGAATGTAGGGAGAGTAAAGATCCCAGTTTGGTTAATAGTAAATTTACACATCTCATTATTCATTGTGCTCGATTAATGATGCACATCTGAATATGCTTTGTAATGAAATTGAATAATTGCTGGTTTTCTGTCGCCTACATGCAACATCATACCATCGAACTTTCGAAATTTTCGATACACAGTCCCTCGTTTTCGTCGAGCATTTTTTTGAAACATCGGAACAAGAGGCGTTCTGCCTAATGGAATTCCCGTGTCGGAGTTCGAGTGACACGTTCGATAGCAGTGCCACTCTACACGCGGCCGGGCATTTTTGTCTACAGTGTAAATAAAATTCCTTTTCCCTTTGGAAATTCTATTTTTTAGCATGAGAGCGTTCGCGATTCTGTGAAGGGTGTCTACTGGAAGAGCAGACCTTGGAAGCCTTGGTAGCTAGGATACTAAGTATATAAGATACAGGTACCTGAGATGCAAGTACCTGAGATGTCAAGTCCTTGAGGGGCCAAGTCCCTGAGGGGCCAAGTCCCT
Organism: Orchestia grillus; assembly: GCA_014899125.1. Classification (NCBI taxonomy): domain Eukaryota; kingdom Metazoa; phylum Arthropoda; class Malacostraca; order Amphipoda; family Talitridae; genus Orchestia; species Orchestia grillus. The sequence continues at coordinate 29,323 of VOMN01054121.1, forward strand.
GGGACACCAAGTCCCTGGGACACCAAGTCCCTGGGACACCAAGTCCCTGGGACACCAAGTCCCTGGGACACCAAGCATCTCTCGCTTTCTAGAGTCCACATTAAACGGCCCCTTCTTTTCGCTGCCTTTGGATCACACTTGACGTGGCTGCAGCCTTAACACTTTAAGCGCGACGTGTCCACATGTGGTCACGCGATCATCTAACCTAACCTAACGTAACCAAAGGGCCAACACATAGGAATACAAATTTGTAAGTGTTCATGAAATTTGTGTTCATTATTTGAATAAGCTAGTTTAGATTAGAAGGAAAATGAATAGCCTAACCAAATTTGTGAAAACAAAATCCTTCATTTTTACATCCGCAACGGAAATAATTGCCAACATGAAATTTTACCTGTGTGGAGAACCGCACTTAAAGTGTTAAACCATGACTGCAAAGCTAATATTACTTATTTAGTATATTAGCGACTGGAGTTTTAGATCAGAGACTACTTTTTCGTAGGCACCTTATGTGCCCTATTGACATGGTCACGGGCCTTCCTGCGTCAAGTCCGATTCTTGATTTTGTTGTTTTGTGCAAGTGGGAACACAGATATCATTATATCTGAATCGGCCCTGTTAACTTCATGATTTTTCAATGTTGATTTTTTACCCTTCAAAGCGTCCAATACGTAATGATAACACTTGTACCTGCTGTAGCTATTTTGGTATCGACGAGAACAAAAAATTCGAGTCTGGTCTCATCTGCCAAACTTTGCATTGAGAACCATTTCTCGAGGCTTGGATTCAGGGAAATAAAGTTGAATTAAGATTGGCTATTATCTCGAAAAAGATATTCTTAAGTCATCAATCAATAGGGCACTTGTATTGCAGTGCAACGAAAAATTTCAAAGTCATCGATCAATTAGGAACTCGTTTAGCAGTCCAAATTATTTCAAATTTTAGAATTGAACATTTTATTTAACGTAGAGCATCAAATATAGGGCCCTCTAAACGTTTGAGTTACGCATGTGATAGCCTTGCTTGGCTTCTAACTTGAAGGTCTCGGGTTCGATACCCGGCAGAGTTCTTCCCTTGGGAACGCCAGAATAAACATGATATGCCTAAAAAGGCGGCACACCATTGTGGCCTGGTGCAGGGGCCTCCGAACTACTTCCATGGAATCCAAGATACCAAGTTGCTCAAGTCATACCTTCTATACCGTAAGCGTAATTTGATACCAAGGCCAGCTGGCTGCTTGGGAAGGCAATTAGGATTTGAGACCAGATCAGCGCGCTATGTTCATGCTTCTCTCGAGCATCTCCGGCCCGTTAGCCGCCCCTCCAATGACGAGAAGAATTAACAGCTCACGCTTCGCTGATCGCATCGCAGTCGTGCGATTCCTTTCAAAGCCTTCTCGCATTATTATGAGGTCTTTGAAAGTGAACCCTTCTCGCTTCATCGCTTCAATTTTGGGTTCACTTTATCAAGCGAATACTTTGCGTGGTGCGACGCAGCGCATTTATTTTCAAAGTCAGAAGTGGCAGCATTTTTGCAACCATTTCTAGCGAAGGTCACACCGTGAACGAGCTCACAGAACTCAGTTTGCGCGTCATAATTCGGACCGAGTTCTAAATAAACACTTACTTTTTCCTTCAGTGAGCTGCTGTTGTGTGCTGCAACTGTAAGAATCTTAGTCCCAGAAAATGTGTTTCTATTTACTTTCTCTTGCATTCTGTCTCTCCGAACAAAAAAATATTTTTTGAACTCTGCTGGATATATATTTTTGATTGCGATCTCTAGTATTGCAATCGCACTCGAACTCTCAACTATTGCGTAAAAAATCTGTGATTTCTCAAACAGCATTCATTTATCGTGTACAGTAGAATCAAATCGCTGAAACAAACACCAAAATGTCTTCAGTTTCCCGCGCGCGGCATTGAAATGCACTGCTGTGTTACGAGACGTTGTAAGGATTTGTGTGCGTTAGTTCCAGCGTAATGTGGCAGCGCAATGTTCCAGCGTAATGTTGCATCCTCTAGCATGATGTTGAAGTCCAATCAAAACTGATGATGTTCCTTTCAAAACTAACTTCCTGGTTCAACTCCCATCTACGAGTATAACCTGTTAACGACAGCTCTCAAAATCTTCTAAATCGATTTGGTAAACTTAAATTAGTTTTTTCGATGACATCCTGGGTATATTTTGCGATAAAAAAGAAAAGGTAGGAATGGTTTTCCTCAAAACAATATGATCGATCATTATAATTCATTCCCGTAAAAAAAAGCCTATGTGATGTTTTGTCGTGGGATATATTGAGACAAATGGCTAGCCTGATCTGTTCCATGTGTAATTTGTTGTGGTAAATTGGAAGATAAACTCTAACCTACATCATCTCAGCGAGTTCTCGTCAGGGGCTGTAAAATAAGTTTACTAGTTTTAAATTGCGTTGAATAACAATTACAAACTTCTGAACTGAAGCCAGCAGTTAGATGCCATTTTTAGCTGAGCATGTTCACTGTTTTCGAGGAACTTATCACACGGAAGACGAGTTCGATTTTTCTTGTAGAAGAACTCCGCCGACAAATTTTCTAGCGTTGCATGCGAGGGGAAGCTTTGATCGTTTTAATAATTACGGGATCCTTCCTCGCAAGTCCCACAATGGGATCTCCGAAGGTCGTCCTTCTTTCTATCCAGAGCGTCTGTGATTGATTTCTACTTCCGGATTTAATTATATCGTTGCATAGAACAATGGAGTGGTTTCAAAGTTCAAGAGGAGGTGAACAATGATACAGGAACATCTACTCTATTATAGCTGAAGATTAATAATTTGCTGTGGGGTCTGAAGGTTCGCAGCTCGTTCCAAGATAATTCCCTTCACAAAATTTATGACCTGGAATTACGTGAGCGCTAAATACGAGCCCGTGCAGGAGATGAGTCTCTGCTAACGCCGTCTGCTCAATGCCAACTTGACGAATGGTAACTGCGAGAAAGTTTTTCCGGGGTGTTAGTTATTCTTAGTGATCTTCATTATGAACCATGAATTACTTCTACGTAAATTATGCACTCATTATCACAGATGCTCCAAAAAATGATAGCTTGGAAAAATATAAAGGGGGGGAAATAATGATGGAATGCCTTATAAATTAAGGCACGACTTTACTAATGATTCAAACTTGATGAGGTTTCGGCAGAAAGACACTAATTATACTATGTAAAATCAGTGTAAAAACAAAATTTTTATTCAGGCATACTTTCAAAGGAATAATTACGAGAACATAGGATTTTGGGGTAAATTTTGAGGAAGATAAAGATAGTACACCCTATGAAGATTTCATATTCCTGTATTACCGCACCTGTTACGCTGAAGTAATAGATCAAAGCAAGAGAGACACCGGTGTTGTACTGAGTTGTACTCCACTCTAAAAGTTAGATACGCAAAATTTATCAAAATGGAAAGGACTGCGCTGAAAGAAGAGAAAAAAGGTAAGATAAAAGCTTTAAGTGGTAAAGGTTGTTCCTCTTTGGCCAATTCTAGGAAGATTCTTAAGTCTTGAAAAGTTATATGCAACTATTTGCAAAATCTAGAATCCTATGGTTCCGAGAAATCGACAGAATGTCTACCATAACTAACTCCGACCAGCAGTCGAAGGCTGCTACGTGAAGCTTCTACGGGGAAAAGCTCCAGAAGCCTTCAAACGTCCTCAGATTTACACAGCTTTCAGGAGTGTGCAACAAATTCTGAATTCATCAGCAAACTTTGTATGTAAAAGGAAAAAGACAGCACCAGCACTGACTAAGTTACACGAGAAAAGACGAGAAGATGGGTGCGGGTTTAAGGAGCAGTGGATTAACGACTACTGGTTACAAGTTATTTTTCCATGTGAAAAAGTTTAATTTGGATCAAAATGGCTAACGGTTTTCAGTTCAACTGGTACGATTTGCAAAAGGATGAACAAGTCTTCAGCAAGCGGCCTTTTGGAGGAGGACCTCTGATAATCTGGGAAGCATTTTCCATCGAAAGTAAAGAGAGTTGTTTGGTGAAAATGGAAGAAAGGCAGAACACATTAAAGCATACAGAGGTCTTAGAAAGGAATCGGAATCTTATTCCATTCTCGGTCCCTCATCACCAGAATAACGGGGAGCTCCAGCAAGATTGCATTGCAATTCACGCTGCCGAACTAACGCCTAATCGGCTCGAAGATCACAATATTGCTACTTTCAGTTGCCGCTGCAGTCACATGGTCTGAATCCCTTTGAGAATCTCTCGAGGTGTTTAGCACGGCAGGACTACGTAAATGGGAGACGATTCGAAAGCAACGATACGTTGTGGTGCGCAGTTAACGAATGCTGGGAAGCAACACCCGCAAAAATGCTTACAAATCTAATTAATTCTACGAATATCCGCTGCGAAGATGTAACAAAATTTAAAGAGAAACCCAAGTAAATAATGAGCAATTTTGCAAAAAGCAATTCTCGAACGGTAAACCCAAGTAAAAAATTTGTTTAGACACTGACTTTTAGTTTAACCAGCTTCCTATAGTCATAATCTCATAAGCTTTGAATCATCATTCAAAGTTAATAATTATAATCAAGTTCATTATCAAGTCATGCGGTAATTCTTAGGGTGTTCTATCATTATTTCCTCTACTTTATAACTTCTCCCATTGTCTCTTTTCCACATGTGAACCCTCAGCGTCATGTAATTCTTAAAAATTCATGATAATCTGAACACTATTCTACTTGAAAATAACATTGTGCTGCTTTATTTTGTTTCGATTTATAACACTTAGCTTCTTTTCTACCGAGTAAAGTGAATTCAACGATGTAAGCATCAAAGTGCAAAAACAGGGACCAATGGCACGTCATGACACAGCAAGGGTAAACCAAAGACAACTGTTAGTCTCTGCAAACATTTCTCAAGCCGGATCTTCTCGACGCAGCTAAGATGAGTGGCAGTCAGTTCTTCAGTTGGATGAATGGAACAGACGCACGTGTCAAGGTCTTTTTGTTGAGGGATTACTTCCCACTAATGAATGCCAAACGTGCCTGGAAATCAAAAAGGAAATTTGTGCTCTTTTTTAGCATAAAATGTTCGATTAAAAATTATCATTTTTTAATGCACGTTAGAAACCGAATTTTTTAGATTGATTGATCTCGCCTCGGAATATCATTGAATTTTTTCGCCAGTTCCACGTATGTTCCTCGAAATTCACCTCGAAGATTTCCAATAGTGAAGTTCGGCGAAAAAGATGTCCTAATTACGTTGATCTTTCCTTCCATTCCTGTTAACTGAGTCGTTCGCTGGCAGTGAGTTCTTGTTTCTGTAGGATATTGTTTGCGGTTGGATTGGTTCGGCCATTTTTAAGGTATATTACATTCATACAGTTAAATCATTGGCAGAATTGAACGCTGAATATGTTTTGATCCCAGTTCGTGTCAAATGTATAAATTATTTTGTTCAAAGGTAGTTAGCCCCTCTACCCAGAATTGTTACACTTCTGTAACTTTGTAGTTGGTGTTATTTTATTTTCTCTTTTTTGAGCGCTCCATTCATTATGATTTTTGATAGATTACACCTGATTTATCCACATTGCGCTTATCACAATACTTGGACACTTCTAGTTTATAGTTGTGTACGTAAAATGCTGGATTTTCTTTTTTGCCAAGTTTTGACCCGGATCTAATTCCCGTCCTCTTTTCAGACAAATTAATTATTTGGCTGCGCACTGTTTTACTTTTAGTTATTTCTACAGAGACATCGAACATGTTTTCCATTATCCAGTAAGGCTTGCAAAGTAAATTGACGAATAAATAAAGAATCCATTCTTATGCTTCTTTGATGATGAAGTTTGATATACGTTTGTATTCGATTAAAGGTATGTGTGGAGTATAAATTGAGCAGTTCTCGTATGAAATTGACTTAAAGTGGAAAGATTCGAAAGGATTGCGAGACCAGGTCGAGATGCGCGGCTCTCGTTACGAAGCTCATCCTATCGTTGTCTACGTACGTACGGCAGCTGAACAAGAGCTAGAAAGTTTGTACAATTACCTGTTCTAAAAGATCATATTTAGAGGAATGTACAAGGTGCGAGGGCTATTTGGGGATATATTTCGTATATTAAATAATTGGTGATATTTTAGGAAAAATATCTATTTATATAAAATTTGCATAACTATCCTTTATGATACTTCTTCACCACGTTATTCGACGAAGACGACTTCAATCACTGCTTCTGCGCGCGTCCAAAGAAATGCGTTGACAAGCTGAAATTAAGTGGTCCTTATTCATTTCGGACACCACGTGGACAATGGCGGCCCTCAGTGAAGCTATGGTGTCGTGAGGATGTCGATTTAACTGCCTTTTAACAACGCTCCACATGTGATTGACCATAGGATTTAAATTTGACAACCTTGGGGACAAAAATTAGGGATCACGTGATCGTAAAAATTCTTTGATTACAAATCTTGGGTTACTATGACTTTTCAAGAAAGTGCCGAGTCTTGCTGAAAGATGTATGGCCTTTCATTGGGTATTTTATCTATCCAGGGCTTAAAAATCGTTTTTATAACATCAATGTATACAGCAGCATTAGCCGTAAGACCCTGCGGAAAAATGTAAGGTAGCATGGTATAACCTTCACTACTTACAACTCCCAAAGTCATCATAATTGCAGTTGAAGCAGCTACGAGTGCATATCTTTGCATTTTGGGTTAACATCTTAATCTGACTGGGTTATCCGAACTACAAAATATTATAAATAATTCGAGCATGTAATGAAGTGAAAATGATATGTCCTCCAATACCACTCGCACTCGGTATAGGGAGAAGCTACAGAAACAATTTTCAATTATGTATTTCTCAAGACAGAAAGAGCCGAAGCTCGAGTTCATTTCTGTATGAGGGTGACAGGCACAGACTGCCAACACGTGATGGTTGAGTTCTACAACCTACATTGCCTGGATACATAGAGAAATGATATCCTTAAGTTTATACATTAATTTTGAATGACTCATCGCCAAACTGAACGGAAACGTTCCGTAACGTGTAGCTTTTTAGCGCTTGCGTTTCATCACTCGAATTATTTTTAATTAATGGCTGACAAGAGTTACCAAAACCCTCATTAGAGACAAAACCTGGGAATTTCTGTGATATAAATCTTCACTGTACTGAGAACAATGAAACATTGCAGGGCAACCTTAATGAACGCTGAGGAATGCTCTGACAGGACTGGACTGATTTTATGAATTCTTTCTTTTGATAAAGGGGACTCTGCATAGCTGTGGTTGTAACGTTCTTTGAACCGTATGAATCAAATGAGTCTGTCTGTAACAGTGTTTGTCGAATGAGTTTTCCTAGCAGTGTGCGTCAAATGACCGTCTGTAATAGTGTACGCCAAATGCGCGTATTTAATAGTGTGCGTCAAATGAGTGTCTGCAGCAGTGTGCGTCAAATGAG
>VOMN01054123.1:0-18684 GCA_014899125.1 Orchestia grillus
ATTCAGTTCTTGTAACTTGCATACCTGAGTGTAACGTTAAGCCTTTTTTTTTGTTATTAATCATTCATGTACTGTAAAGTGAATGCCTTCATTTCTATATAGATTGCCCTAAAAGCCTTGTAGCTTTTTCGGGCCAACATGTGGTATATATCTTGACCCCCGCTCTTCGTCATTCCTCATTGGATTGTAAATCGGTATCTGATGTAAATTACTTGTGGTAAATAAATGTTTCAAATAATTATTTTTTCAAAAATTATCAAGTGTATATTTTTATTAAGAAATTTAGCACCTTCAAGGCCACATTTTTATTAAGAAATTTAGTACCTTCAGGGCCACACAGTTATTTAAAATCCCCAATATGAATGACTTCATCCTTATAATGCATTTTGCTCTTCTTTGTTTTTGACCATACAACTGTTGGGTCAATGTTTTGAATTTCTATTTGAGCCTCTCATGATTCTGTTTTATTTCCTAACAAATATCTTCAGCCAAAGGAAAAAAATCATGTGCTTTAGTCCCAATGAACCTTTACAATATGATAAATCGTTAAATTACTGAGAGATGAGCTTTAAATTTATGTTACTACTGGAGTTTGTGTTTAGGCACAAGCAAGCAAGCTAGATGATCAGTTTTAGTATACTGGTATACTATTTTTTATGATTTTTATTGCAAACATTGTTTCCTTGTTTTGTGCATTCTTTCAAAGTGAGTGCTACCTGACGTTTTTGGTATAGAACCAGCTGAAAATGTTCATGTGATGCCTCATCTCAATAATGCTTTAGACATCATAGGTACCCACCTACTGATGCAACTGTTTAAACAGATGATGAGAAAGGTCAAGATCATCTTGCAAACTTTGGGTACCTATCTACCCTTTAAGTTGTTACTTTTGTCACATGCCATCTCTTATGAACTGGCCAGCAAAACCGAATCTTCATCAAAAATTCCTTTTATTTCCGAATACATTTTGATTTCTAAATTGAGTTTTACCTTACCAGAAAAGTAATGTCCTTTCTCTCAGTTCATGATGACATGGAATAATTTGTTCTACAGTATACAATTGTATGCTCTAGTTACAATTCAAAGTATATAATCATTTGATGGCTGCTTTTGGTTTTTCCTGTATCACTTTTGAATTATAATGAAAATTTAAGCAAATAATGTTAGGCACAGTTATTGGTATATTTTTCTTTTTTATACCATTACTTTAGCTGTATGATTTAAATATTCCAACTCATTTCCATCAGAAGTTTTGATCGCCGTGGCTATTGTTTGAAATACAATTTATTGCCTTCCGTCACCCCAAAAGATCAGTATGATCAGCACCACTGCTGGCCAATTGTCTCAACTACAATTGCTCTCAAACGCGCGCGATGTGTTTCCCTGTGCCATTCCTACCACAATGACTAGGTACTTTTTTACTACCATCTGTGATTACCTCACCATGCTCTTCAGTGCTTTCTAGCGGATCACTTCCATTCAGACCGTGATGTTATGCATTTTCCTCGCCCTCATGATAGGGCTTCCCACTTGCAGTACGTACACGAATTACTTCATTTCTATGCTAGGCGTTCTTTATGACTTCTGCTTCACAGAAAGTTTCTTCTAAAATGTTTGAATAATAAGTGCAATGAACATTTGTTACAGTCGTATCTCGCCGACATTACCTGAAAGTTTACCTAAGCTGGAGTCTGTTTACCTGACCAACAACCTGATAGCAGAGCTGCACGACGTCGACGTGTTCGCTCAGCTGCCACAGCTGGCCTACCTGTCCCTCATTGCCAACCCGGTGACTGCACAGGAGCATTACAGGGCCTACGTCATACACAAAGTGCCCCAGGTAAAGATATTTAGATTTAAAGACTCGGCGTGGAAGTCAGACTAAGTTAATGTTAGTACTTGAGTCACACCCAAAGTGACCCAGGTATGATCACAACTCTAGGTTCACGTTAGTGGTAAGCACAAATAAGCCCATCAGATAGTAACTAGCACTAAAGTCCTCGAGTAAAGTTCATAGTCTTGGGTTCATATGCAGCATTTTTGTCATGCCCAAAGTATTTAAGATATTAGGGCGTAGTTTTGTCGCAACGGAAGCTATCCCTTTTTAATTTCTATTTCTTAATCTCCATAGTTTTGTGCAATCGGCCTCTTACGTGAGTGATTTACTATTCGATATTCTACTAATTCAATTCTTCAGTTGTTCTTCACATTGAGATTTTTCGTCCCATTATGCAAACATTCATGGAGGGTTAAACTCCAATATATGACTACAGATCAATTTTCAAGCATTTTCTTCTAATAAATTTCATCCAAATTCTTTGTTACGAGAGATGATGAACACCATTCGAAGTATGAAGGTCAATACGGAATCCAGCAGTTACTGATACAAATTTCCATCGACTCTCAGTTACGCGTGTTGGACTTCAAGCGCATCCGACAGCGGGAGCGGGAGGCCGCCAAGAAGCTCTTCAAGAGCAAGAGCGGCAAGGATCTCGTCAAGGCGGTCAACAGAAGCAAAGCCGCCGCCAGTGCTTCGGCTGCTACCTTCATCCCTGGCGAGGGTCTGCCTCAGAGCAAGGCGAAGCCTCAAGGTGAGGCGTGTTTCCATATTGCCAAACTCACCGTGGCAAATCGGTCCCAGTCTTAACTTTTTCTGTCAATAATCTTCCATCAGACGGGATACCTGCGCTTGGAGGGATCAAGTTAGATATTACTATAGATGCCCCGGGAAAATGTTATGACTGGGATGGGTTATTTTTTCCAGAGCCAAGTAGTATCCTGGCAGGAAACGTGTTAAATTTATGATCTATGATGCTTTTGGTGGATTTTTTTTTACTCTCCAATTGATAGCCGTTATTGGTTTGACTGTGACGTAGTGTTCGGTGCGGCTAAATCTAAGCTTGGACTTCAAGAAAAACAACTCGCAGGAGAGACTGGCTTAGCTAGAATTGAGTCTTCTCTAATATCACGAGGTATAAGAAAAGTTTAGGTCGCCTGCAGCAGCAGTGTTGTGTCTGTAATTTTCTATCTGATGGCACACGGTGATACTGAAAATTTATGATAAGAGTTTTCTTAAATTAATCCGTGGTTCCAAGTTCACATTTATTGGCCTCCATCCATATTCTCAAGTGTCATGGAGTGTGTCTGAAAAAAATTATTGAGGGGAACTTAAGATCTTAGCACTAATCATTTCCTGCTTTTGAGCAACTTTACAATAATTGTGAATCATTATAACAGTCTGTGAACTGGATTATTTATTTATTTTTCTTGAGTGGAAGTACTTGCTATTTGATTTTCATTCACAAAAACATGTTTGATAGTTCTTAAAAGAACTCTGTATAGTCCCGAACCAGTTGATAATAATGCATTTCAAATTTTAACTCTGTGGGCATAGTTGCTTTGATTTTGTTAAGACTTGATTAGCTATGATGATGTTTTGCTATAGGTTTCTATAGATGTGAAAGTGGTGCGTCGTTTTCCCTTGTGGATACAATCTGTCCCAGTCAGCACATAATGGTGCGTGGCTAGCTTTATTCAAAATTTTTCTTGCAGTCATAGGGATAATATCTATTGTCGAGTCGGAGTTTGAGAAGTTCAGGCGGTGAGAATATTTTATTGGTGTTGTGCGGTGAAATGTCATGTTTTTTTCTATTTGGTGGGACATTTGCCATTGTGGACGTCAAGTTAGGACGATGGGAGCATGCCTGTGCGAAAGCTGTGACCTTTTTCATCATCTCAGTACTCTTTACGCTATGGTTATTGCAAGTTCTAGCTGTCCTATCCTAGGCGGCTTGGTCACTTGTTCAAGTATTGGAAGTTCAATTTGTCTTTCAGTCAGCACTTCATTGTCAGTTATAGTTTTATGAAATGCCTTTTTCTTCTCAATTGTTGATTATTGTTTTTGTTGCCTTTTTCCCTTGCATGCTCTCGAGAGCAACGTCACACTTCTTGAAGCAGCACCCTGTTGCACCGTATACTCATTAAGTTGTGTTACACTTGTGACGTATCTTGTGTGCTGGCAAACTCGTAAAACCTTCGAGTTCTGGAAGCCGACGTCATGTCGAGCCAACAATCCCGTGCGAGATCATTCTATACTTCGAGTAGACGGAGTCGGTCTAGTGATAAATGGTTAGGTTACTGGAGTCATGTGCGAGTGTATTAGTGGGGCTGTATTAAATAATGCTAGTCAAATTGTTTTGATGCAAAGTCATGATGGTTGGCTTTATTGCTTTTTTGTTTTTGTTGTCTGTGTTGATTGAGCTTTTGTTATAACTGGATGGAGATTAGTTTTATCCTTTATTCAGTCTAACTTTTTTGCACTCCGTCGACAATCAACCATCCGGCAGCGATGTCTGCGCTTGGATTGCCAAAATTATGCTTTTAGATGCCCCTGTAGAAAAGTTAGACGACTGGGTGGGTAGTGGGATTGTTAATCGTAGATTACTGAAGTTGTACGTTGCCCTTGTGGTTCAGAGGTTTAGTTGGTTGAGACATGTACTATCGTACATATCACTTCTCATCACCTACTGAAGAACTTGAGCGTTGAATTTCTTTCGGGTCATTTTGTTGCTTAGTGCGTAGCATCATTTTCAAGACGAATCTGTTTTTGATGGTGTGTTCGTTGTATATCAAATGTGCCCTCAAGGTAATACTGTCAACTTTTGTGGCCGAATTTACGAGTGGTGGCTGCCCCTGGCTACGCTTGCAAAATTTCCAGCACAGAGTATGGTATTGTGTAAAGAGGTAAATGCCCTCGTTATTTTCTTTGGTTTGCAACGCGTGGAGCGATCACGGTTCATTTTGTGGGCTTGACGAGCGTCTGTGTTGCGCAGGCCTGAGCGAGGAGGAACAGCAGGCCATTCGTGAGGCGATCAGCAAGGCCCGGTCCATGGAGGAGGTCGAGAAGCTCCACAAGATGTTGAAGGCTGGCAAGATTCCTGGCTCCAAAAATGGCGACGACAAAAAAGGTAATGTGGGTTAGTTTAGCCCTTCATGGAACATTTTCACAGTCAAATTAGAAGAAGTAATTTTGCAATGACGCCAGTGTTGTAATGTGCTGGTATTATGTGTCTTGTTCATGAAGAAATTAGGGTAGAAATCATCAGTTTTGATGACTGTTAGTCCAATTTTTTTAAACAATTGTTAGACAATGATTTTTAAATCTTTACTGAAACATAGAAGATTTTATTGATTGTTGTCTGAAAGCAACGCTCTGCCATGTAGGGTTAATTAGTTTTCCTGGAGTAAAGTCGCAAGTTAAGAGATGTGGTAGAGTGGAATGTTGAGGTGACCTGTATAGAGAGCGAAATAACTGAGTGTTCATTAAAAAACGACCAAACCAAAAGTAAAACAAATTTGATCAAGTATAAAATGTGCTCTGTAAATAGATCTAAACTTCGGTAGAGTAAGAAAGCGTGAGATAACGGTACAGATTGTGTCACATAAAGAACGTTTGAGCTTGCAATGCGTAGCAAATGCGCTCTGGAGGGATTTTTAAATCCAAATTCCGTTCTGCGTGCACTCTTGCTCTTGGTTTGCAAAGTTTGAGTGCTCTATAAAAAGTAGGTCCTACATTGCTTGAGAAATGGCATGAAGATGTACGTAAGTCGGCTGGTGTTCTACCGAAGAGGCCTGGAAGTGTGAGCTGATGCTGAAGTAGCTCTTGCAGGAGTCTCGAACTATCTCCCCGATTCCCTTCCCTCTATTTCTATGAGGGAAGAGAATCAACCTACGTTGTCTTGTGTATAGCTATTGTCTAACATGATGATTTTTTTCTCCCTCCTTAGCTGGGCTCTAATGTGTTTTTCTCAAATGCCATGATCGGGTTTTTAGAGGCGTTATCATTTTCTTGTATGTGTTTTTTGCTATGTGTTATCATACTTTGTTATGCTCTAGGTCTCTTCAAATACTTATTTTTTGAAGGCCGGTTTGTTATCTCAAAGGTTATCCTGTCATTTAGGTATTAACGTAGGCTGTGCGCTGCGGATTGTATAATTTTCAGTAAAATTTAGGTTTCGTGGGATTGGTAAAATGTTTCAAATTTTGTGTTGTGAAAGTTAAATAGTTTATATGAACTAAAATGACATTTTTTTAAGAAAAAAAATGTGTTATACGTGTTACCGTTCCCTAATGTAATATCTGACAAACACGTTAAAAAAATTAGGATGGTCATTGTTCTCCTTCGTGCAGCTTAAGGTAAGCAGTCGAGTTAGGTTTGTTAGTAGCAGGCTATGGGAGCTGGCGTCCTCCAGGAACACTTTTAGGTTACCTCAGCTATAGATAGACCTTGGGAACTTCTATTTTTCTTGTTTTTTTTCTCTTTATCGTTTCTTCCTCTGTATTCTTAATTCGTAGTTTTTATGCACCGAGATCCTGTGTGTGAACGCACTTGGTGCGTAAATTTCCCGTTTTCTAAAGTCTAACCCAAATGGTCCCTTTTCTTCGCCCTCTTAACACTTTAAGCGCGACGTGTCCACATGTGGTCACGCGATCATCTAACCTAACCTAACGTAACCAAAGGGCCAACACATAGGAATACAAATTTGTAAGTGTTCATGAAATTTGTGTTCATTATTTGAATAAGCTAGTTTAGATTAGAAGGAAAATGAATAGCCTAACCAAATTTGTGAAAACAAAATCCTTCATTTTTACATCCGCAACGGAAATAATTGCCAACATGAAATTTTACCTGTGTGGAGAATCGCACTTAAAGTGTTAAGATAGCATTCCATGTGGCTAGTGTTCTAAACCCGATTAATAATGATTCTAATAATATCATAATAAAGCTAAATCACATCTCATCATTTTCGTGTTATGTTCGAAGTGATAGGTTATCAGGAAAAATTTGTGAGCCATTTTACAGTACGGAAATATTTGTTACTCTACGTCCTTTAGCAAACCTATAATCAATAATTCTATCAAAGATGGATCTTAAGCCTTTGCAATATATGCGTTCTTTATTCACGACTGAATTTCATATTGGAAGAGGGAAGCTCGTTTTCCTTCAAAAGGTAAAAATGCTGCCTTATTTGCGAATTATTCGGTTAGGTGCTGGTGGGTTCATGTTGAACTTCTTAGCATAGAAGTTCATGTTGAACTTCTTAGCATAGAAATCTAAGGTGGTCCGCAATACTTAAGAATGGCAAATTGAACCTGAAGGATGACCCTCATATTGAATAAGGATGTCTTGAAGATAAAAGTGACGAAATCCCAAAAATCACGACTAAATAACGTGTAGAAAATTAGGACACCTGCAGAAATCAAGTTTATCATCTTTCCGCATCTAGAATCACTTAGAACGTTACGGACAACCTAATTTTCGCGAAATTCTTTCCGCGTGCGGAGCAGTTTGCAGCACCTCGACAGCACAATCGTCATGTTCTTTCGCTTGTATTGTTCTGCAACAGATGAAAATGAGGGCGAAGACGCGGCCGAGGAAGAAGAAGAAGATGAAGCCATGGAATTGTAGCTGGCTGATCACGGCCGCGCGTGCGTGACGTCACAGCTTCTGCAGGTGTCTCGCCCGGACAAAATGGTGACGTACCGATGCCTCGTTTCAAAGTTTGGATTATTGTGCATTGTGCGAAGTATTCCATGAGAAATCATTATTGGTCATGATTCAATGAAGATTGAGTTGTTAACATTTTGGCAATTAAAAACCATTGAGGCTCACAATAGCTGACATCTTAAAGACACTTCGAATTAGAGTTTATTTTATTTGCCTTATGCAATTGTTATTCGGTGACGGTAGCGGTACGTCAGAATTTTGTGGGCGTAATTGCTCTTCAGTGTCTGATTTTTAATGGCCGCCGGTACGGTGGGATCTTCTTCAAACGTACGTATCCATCCCCGTAGTCCAAAAATTATGCAAGTAGTTTCACCTTCATCTACATCAGCTGGTAATAATTCTTCCGGAAGAGGTTCGGTACTGACAGGATTACGATTGGTTGTAAGGAAATAATGTTGAAAGTTTGATTAAATTAGAAATTTCATTTTGACTCTGGGCTGATGAAATTGCTTGACGTGCAGCTCATACAAAAGTTGCCGATACTACACACGATAAGAGCGGCTTACTACACTTGATCATGAGTCAAAGCACGGCTGAGCAAGTTGATGAGTCCGAAGCTCTTTGAGATAAAATTAATTTTGCCACCGATGTGTTTCATTAACAGGACGTATTTGATGCATTAGCTATTTGGATCTCTAACTAGTATATACCTTGCAAGTAGTTCGTTCACCTGGTCCTAGACCTCCCTAGTGAACCATCTTTTTAGGAATATTATGTTTAATATTCCTTTGCCCACGGCAGCACTCGCCTAAGGTATGGAACTCAGAACCTCCTGACTAATGGGCCAGCGTGCATCAGCAACGGTGCAGTACGATCCTATAGTGCTGTGATCTGTCGTGGGTAGAAGGCCGTGAAATGGGAAACTGCGGGTACTGTTCAGGTAGACTCGTCTACTTTCAACTGCCGAGCCATTTGGGATCAGGGTGGGAATCAATTGGGAAGCGTGATTTTGGCTCGTAAAAAACTTGTATTTATAAAAGTAATACAATATTAAATATTTGGTAACCTAGGCTCTTTTATGCTCAATATATAATATAACCGGACTTAAATTGTTACTATACACGTGCAAATAATTTTAGAATCGCCATACAAAAACGAAGAAATATAGTGACACAGCATTTGACTGAGTGGTAACTCAGGAGCCGAAAGCAAAAGCTTTTGAAGATGGCTGAACTTCGAAACTATGAGTTAATGTTAATAATTTATGTATTTTTTCTGTCTTAGTTTAGATTTCAAGAAAAATGAATGGGAGAAATCTAATAGTGTAGACATACTTCCAAAATTACTAACGGCTTCATGGTTTCAAGCATATGTTAAGAACGACAACCGCTATTACAAAATTGGTTGATGTGAAAATTTCAACCAGTCAGGGCTGTTTTGTCTGAAACATCGTAATGAACAGAAATGAATAGATGTTTCTTGCCAAGAAGTTATCCTGATCAAATGATCATCAATAGAATGGTTATTTCGTCTCAGCCTGGCGAACATACCAAGTGCAGTTAACGTAACAACCAATTTAGTTGCAGCGCCAAATCAAAAGTGAATAGTTCCCATTAGGTTGCTCTTGGCGAGGGACACCAGATTACAAGCAATGAGCGGCATGTTATCTCCTATGATTTCCAACTGAGTTTGAATTGAACAGAGACTCGTCGGATCCCAACTCACCAATTGCAACGCCTGATTACGCTACTCAGTTTCATTCGTTTCCTATTGAAGCATTGACCACGAAACGACGCATGTTGAGTATTTTTAATTTAATACCAACTTGCTCATAATACTGATTCCATCAATGATCGAATGATTTGAAGTTTCTTTACTGAACACAGCGGTCATAATCAATTTATAATCTTTATGTACCTCCAAAATGTTTTACATAAAATAACAACCAACGTACATACATGGACGAGGAAAGTATGAGCGATATACATGAGCTTTTGTACTATAAAGAGGAAGAATTTCTTGTCATAGGAGAACGACGTTATAGGAAGGACGCTTCAGGCGCTGAGGTGTCGCTTCGCCGAGCGAAAGAGGTCTAGGTACTATGATGTACAAGTACTTAACTAATTTACTCCATTCACATAATATATACATTCATGCATATCAAACAATAACAGTTTATGCATCGTGCAGTATTTCTGTTTCGTGTTCACGTATATCTCTATCTGGATACATAATATATATTGTTACACTTTATTTTCAGAGTTTTATTTTATAAACAACATGAATCTATTCCCAACACAGAAATGACGCACAGTTCAGGTAAAAAATCAGGATACGACACTAAATCGATCACACAACTGATAAGGACATTACCAGCTGTGAATTCCTTTGAGCCGTTATCATGCAATATTGCTACAAAAAATTACACTTTTTACAAGTATTCACTGAGAAATATTTTCCTAAACTCGTGAGTTGCGCCAGGAGCTCGAGAGTCGAAATCAGATACGGGCACAGCTATGACAGTATCCTTCTTGTCGGGACACCTCGGCGGTACAGTGTTGGGTGAAGAAGGGGTACAGTAGCTGTAGGTAGGAATAACATGGCCAACCTGGCTGGGCTGTTCCTGAAAGGTGGTGCTTTGGTCGAGTGGATTTTTGTCGGATGAATCGCCAGGGCAGGGAGATGTCGCTGCCCTGTTAAGAACACTGAATAGCTCTTGGACTGACAGCCCCGAGGGATCTCGGATAGTGATGATGCCGTTTTGCCGACGGGCTTTGTCAACGATGGCCACCCGCATTCCCCCGTCCGCATTATGATCTCCGAAGGCCACGCTTAGTGGTTGGGGTATCTGGGTTGAATTTCTGGTGTCTTTGTGAGGCTCGTCTTCATGACTACGATGAACTGGAGTCGGTGGCTTACTTTTGAGATGAACGCCCTTAGCTCGCTGGATCTTATGTTGGCGTCGAACTTTACTGGCTGAAGATTGTGGACGGCGACGCTTCCGATAAATTTCATGAGGTGAGGATATATCGTCCCTTGATTGACTGCCGTTAGAATGCTTTCGGCTATGCCACGCTAGAGAAAGATCATTCTCCGATTTCGACACCTCTATCGAGTAATGAAGACTCGCCGAAGATTCTTCGTCTTCTGCTAAGTAAAGGCGATACAAACTCAACATGGACTCGCTTTTTACTGGCAGCAAGAACATCATCTGATCTTCATCGCCATCTGAACTCTTTCTTTCAAGTCTATCCAAGTCGCTCATAGATAG
This sequence comes from Orchestia grillus, assembly GCA_014899125.1. NCBI lineage: Eukaryota > Metazoa > Arthropoda > Malacostraca > Amphipoda > Talitridae > Orchestia > Orchestia grillus. The sequence continues at coordinate 10,779 of VOMN01054123.1, forward strand.
TGAAGAGACCCTATGTTTTCTCGACAGTGTACCATCTAGATTGTCACTATCGTATGGGTGACTTTTGGATCTGGATTTTTCCGTATTTTTTATTGAATCTGTCGCGTGCTTCTGCATGTAATATTTCTTTTCCAGGGTGTCACTTTCGAACAAAGCGTTGTCGTACCCAATTTCATGCGATTTCATTCTTGGAGCGGTCTCTTCTTCAATAGAATTCATTACGTTTTGTCGATTTCTTTCCAGCACAAAGTCAGCTTCATGGTTTCTCAGCGGAACCTTGGGGAGGGGTTTGTCACTGATAGAAAACGGTCTAGAACCATAATCATTGGTGGACGAGGAATTGGGGTTGTAAGCCTGAGGAGGTAATTCGGCGGGGGGTCTACGTCCAATATGTCTTGGCGCAGATTTTTTGGAGCTGCAAAATACAAGTGTGTCGTCGTCCTTCACACGTGATCCATAACTAAGAAGCTCACTCGAACTCGAGAAGGAAGAAGAACTACAGCTCTGCTGTCTGAGACAAGGATTTCTGTCTTTCAGTGGATAGTAATCTATGCTGCACCCAGAAGTTCTTGGATCATGAAACTCGAAGTCATCGTTGGCAACCGTGGTAACAGAAGGGCAGCGGTTGTCGTCGTTAAGGAAACCATCACTGAAGGAAGACATGGAACCGAAGGTCTCAGAGAGAGTGGCGTAGATGTGGTCTTCCTTGGTAGAGCTGTCAATTGTTGACGTCTGAAATGTAAACTGAAGTTGGAGTTCACGTAACGGTAACCATCCGTGTGATCAAGGCAAGTACATAGAAATAGACTGAGCATCGTTCCACCTTGATATTCATATGAAATCTGCGGGAGTTGATGAGTAACATAATTTGCGTATTTGCTATTCAAGAAGGAAAAGTATTTGAAAAAAGTACAGCCTACGTACACAACTAATTTAGGCTGCGCCTATAGATTGTACATTACGCAGGATACCAAATCTGATTTTCGGTAGAATTTCTGCAATTATTTTTTCCTTCAACTTTGTATGTCCTAAAAAGACGCATTGCCTTACAAATTATGTATATTACTAGATCAATGAGAGCACTATTGAGACATCCACTTCCTTTTTCACAAAATTCCTATTTATAATTTTTGGGAAAACTTCTTGGACATGCTTATGTTGCCGATGTTAACAAGAAATCAATATATTTTGTCACGTGTATGTCAGTTCAGAGCATAAAAACTTCGGCAAACTCGCCGTTTATCAGGATTTTACCGACTTTTTGAGAATTAAATCCAACGGACGAATCATAATACCTCGTAATGTTAGTACATTATTCACTGGCCAAAATATGCATTTCCACTGTACATCTTGATCTACTTCGTGTGTAAGATCATCCTTTTTGAGGGTAATTTCGATCTAGCCTGCTTGTACGATTACTCTCATTGAGAATACTCCCCATTTAGTCTGCATGTAAGATTATCCTTGTTGAGGATAGTATCAATCTATTGTGCATGGAAGATACTTCCTATGGTCGGAAAACAGTTGGGGCACAGTCAGAAAAAACAGTCCGTGTCTCTATTGTTCATATGACGACTCTTTTTTTGTGTGTGATAAAACTCAGTCTAGACTATAGTGTACAGATGCTGAAAAATTCAGTTTTTATTCAAAATTTATTAATAAAGCACAGCAACGACAAAAGTTCTATGCACCAACAGTTTCCGACCAGAGAGAGTTCGTTCTGATTGAGGATAATCTTGCTATCGAAGTTTAGAAGATTGAGATCATTCCAACCATAAGAAGATCGAAGCGCTAGTGCTACGCTCACGTTAATGTTGGGGTTCGAGTAGAGGGGGTCCTGGGAGTTGTGGAGGTCGCGGCAGTAGTAGGGGGCGTTGTAAGGCACTTCCCCATGTCCCCCTGAGGAGGCAGCGCCGGCCAGCCGTCGCAAATCCAAAGCTCGGAATGCCGCACCCGGCAGCCCCATGTGCAGCACATCGCCGCCATCTTGGGAGGTAGGGGATCGTGTAAAGGACCAACCCACACGTGGGTGAGGGTGACCGATGCTATTCTCGGTAGAAAATCCTTTGCACGCTCATTAGTTAGGAATGAAATTAGTTACGAGTAGTGGCTGAGGATTGAAATGCACACGCTTGGATGATAAATACTGGGCACAATTGAACACATTAGTGAGGCTAGTTTTGGTGAGCCTTTCAGGATAGAATTTGATAGCAAGTCTAGGCTGTATCATTATTCTATGTACTTTACTAACCGAATGTTGTTTCGGTATTGAGAAGTTTACCTCGGCAGAAACGTGAAGTTGACAAGCTTATCTTTATGAATCGTAGGAATTTATAAAATTTCATTCCACTATGTCTTGAAAATTTCTCTTGCGGGTGACACAAATATATTTTAGCAGACATGTCTTTTCCAACATGATAACTTCGTAAAATTGGCCTTGGAGGTAACTTGTGTGCAAGAAAGTTTATTTAGCGTCCCAGTTATTTCGGTTCACAATAGGAACCGAATACTTTATACAAAATTCTTAAATGACTTCAATGACACACATCATGCGTCCGTTGGGAAACTATTTGTAAGGAAACACTATCACTATCTCAGCAGCACCTCCACATTACGCATAGTTGCATGATTTTAGTTGCCTTTACCTATTTGTTGTTCCTCACTTCTTTCGTTCCAAAAGAGTAGACAATGCCCATAACTCGTATGAAACTTTGCTTTTGCATTACACATGTGCTGTATATTGAAGAAAGAGAAGTCTAAAAATTCAATGTCCTGATTATAAAAGTAAATCTCTGATATTAAAAGTATCATTTCATTTTGTTTACTCGTCAAAAAATGGGGTATAATGGTTTTAACCAGGAGCTAGACCCGAGTGACATTTGTTACATAGTATGTTGGAAATGCCATGAATCGAATACGAAGATTGGTGAACAAGACGCGGATTAACAATTGAAGACGGTCCCGTCGTCCAGGTCATACCTTTCCTGTAGGTGGGGGATGCGAAGAGGTTGGGGGGAGGAGGAGGCGCCTCTACAGGGAGAGAGAGCAGGGATGAGAACAGGGACCCGTTGGTTAAGGGGAAGGCTTTGGTGTCGTCCTTGGGGAAGAGGCGAAACGGGGCTTCTCCGCCTGCTGGGAGGAGCTGATGTCAGACCATGTGCATCCTATGCACTAATGGAGAATAATATAGTAAATGTGTAAAGGCAAAAAGCGCTTCTGTGAAAAATGCTGGCTTTTATACTGTAATTTATTTTGGATTACACTGCGTAACATAGTTTGGCCCTTGCAATTATGAGGTATTTCCTAACTCACTTCGTTATAGAACAATAAAAAATCCCCATTATTCTGATGCCGTGGAGAGGTGCGAGATTATGGTCTTAATTCAGAAAAAAAAGGTGAAACTTTGTTACATCGCGTTGTTATCATTATTGCTTACCATTCGTCATAAATAATTTTGTGTATACCTTCCATATTCAGGGTGTTGGGGAAAAAGAGGTACAAAATTTTACGCCTACCGGACCGAGGCTCGCTAAACACTTAGGCTTCTATGAAACTTAGCGAAAAAAATGTTTTTTGAGAGACTAGCTGTTTAATGTTCAAAGTAGGGAAATTTGAAAAGCAAATTACCCACAAATAATTATTTAAACATTTACCTTACAGAAATTGTTCAAAATTTCGATCGCCCACATCGAAGCACTTGTGACATCATCGACTTAATAAGGACTGCCGGATATTGTGGAGAAGGCCTAGCATTTCAGAAATATCCCCTGAAGCCCCTGCAATCCTTGCCACGAGATGTTCTTCTGATTTCACAAGTGCTGAATAAATAAGTCTTTTCATGTGTCCCCAAAAATCTGTGTCGGTGGTGGAAACTTTGAACAATACATGTAAAGAGAATGTATAAATACATAATGTGTGTGTTATCTTGTTTTCAAATTTCCTCCTTTCAAACATTTAACAGCTAATATCTCGAAAAACAAATTTTATCCGCAAAGTTTCATGTATACAAAAGTCTCAAGAAAGCCACTTTCTGGTAGGTGTGTAATTTTGCATCGCTTTCTCCCTAACACCGAGTATAGAAGAGTATGGTTTGATACGTGGTAATAGTTTGTGCGAAGCGAGATGCTGAGTTGGGGATCTGTTTCAAACTAAACAGTTCCACAATACGAGGCCGACATCTTACTAGTCGTTCCGAGTGACATGCAAAAAATACCAAGAGAGTGGAGCATCAGGATATGAGCAGATTCGATCTCTTATTTCATTAAATTTTTTGTGGATAGCAAGCCAAGTGAAGGAGCGCATTTTGCGTGGGACACGAGTGCATTTGGGATAATTTTTGCACTCTGAAAAAGTCCCGCTGATGTATATAAAGAGAAGGTGTGAGACACAGGTCGTACCTCCTGCATCCGGCAAATTCCGGATCTGCGGTTCGCCGGACTACAGAGATTGCTTTAAATAAACAGCTTGCAACACCCTGCATATCGCAGCACAACCGCCCGGGGAAGTCAAATTATTCCAGAGAGTTGAAATTATACCAAATTACTGATGCTTATGAATGGCGGATTTGGGAAGCGGAACTTATGCTGGAATTCGAGTGGGCTTTAAGATTTCGAGAACGGAAGCAAACCGGGAAAAGGTCGTCGTGACAAGTGGTTGCAGCTTTAATAAACCTAGGTGATGAAAAGCAAGGTTATAATCCTTATCCCCTCAAGTGGTCCTTCAATGAGAAAGTGTCGAGTCAGTAAAATATTTCCGAGTTAATGAAGTTTTCTCTGCTTCTGGAATTGAGTCAATAATGGGAACTGTTCGTGTGATTTGGATGTATGTGTCGGGAATGACAGTGCTACATGACGCAGTGGTACCGTGTTCCGCTCACAACTGGGGAGTAGGGGTTTGATTCTTGGCTGCAGCAAACAGGTTCATGGAAAAGGAAGCCTAACGTCCCATCACTCACGCGTCAGTAATAAGGTATTGAACATCAAAGTTGTACAGTCAGCCAACTGTGTTGACATTAATCGAGTTCTTTCTCTCCGAACCTTCAAGAATAGAATGTACTCCCACTAAAGCGCTGTATTCCACTTCCTCTATTTCGACTCGCATACCTGACTGAAAGTTAGCCATATTAAGCCTTTAAATTCAACAAGGTGGGTTTCTGGGCAAAAATGGATAGGAGCGACTTAAATTTCATAAAAACACGTGCCCTGCTGGGAAATTGTGTTTCTACGACAGTCTCACATATTTTTTTAAACGAGTGAAACATGGAAATTACTGTAGTAGTGCACGCTAGTCATTTTTTCAAGTCCACTCGGGGTTAAACTTGAGAGTTTACCGTGTGGTTGCAGCGGCATGCACAGTTACACTAAATGAGAGTGTAGGGTCGCATTTTTGCTGGGATTCGCGTTATATATTTTACGATACAGCCTTTTTGTACGGACCGAATCGTAACATATGCCAATTCTAACTTATTACAGAATAAATGAATTTTTTCTATCCTCGCGTAAATGGATACGTTTTGCATTCACTGTGCGGAGTTGAGGCCTAAGACAGGAAACAATTGTTTCCCATTTTGATAACCCAAATTCTTAGCTTTCAGAGCACCTTTTCAGATCCAGACTTGCCTTTAAAACTTTGCCCACCCGATGAAGTAGCGCCGGTAGGGTGGGGAGCCCTCCTGCAGGCGGCACTGACAGCGCTCCTGAAGGTGCGGTCGGTGAGGAGCAGGAGCGGCAGTAGGAGGCCCTCGGACACGCTTAGCCACAAGCTCAGGTGGTCTGCAGGGAACGGCGGCAGCACTCGTGGAGTGAAGGTCCCCATCGCAACCAGCGTCTGCAAGAAGTCTGTTTTTAGGACACAATAATACTCGCAATAGAAGGCACGAGAAAGTCAATGAAGGAAAGAAAGAAACTCTGTTCGGACAGGGCTGACAGAAAGTATAACATGGATTTTACATGCCTTGTACAATAATTACTGACATTCGCGTGATTAATGTAAGATTTAAGCTTCCTTTCCTAAAAAAGGCATGTAACTGTATCGGGAATACATACTAAGCATGGAGCCAGCAGTAGATTTCAGTCGAAGTGATGTAGTAGACTAAAAAATTGCTTGGGCTTCGTGACGAAAAGGGTAAATGTTCATACGAAACGTAAAAATTACGTTTAAGTCAAATGTAAACTGATTGAAAAACAAGAAGTAGCCAACGAAAACATGGCGCTATTAAATGGAGGTGCAAACTAAAAATGCAACTGTACCGAAAATTATAGAAGCAATACATGACTAAGAGGATAACGCAAGACTTAACCTGTGATATACGCAATTGTACCAAAAATTATAGAAGTACTACAAAAATGAGGAAAGGCAAGACAATCCTGTGACTTGAAAATAAACCATGAATAAGAAGTGCATACATCAGTTGTATTGTAATGTTAGATCTAGATCAAAACATAAGTAATGTTTTAAATTTTAAGGAAACACTCGTTGAAGTATATACTCAAATCAAAAATTGTTATCAGTATGCATTCTCTGCTCTGTATCCTCCCAGGTAAGGTTGGAAAAAAGAAAAAGATGAATTTTTGACGCTAATAACATTACACGGTCAGAGCTACAGAACTTGATTAAAGAAATACAACGCTTCTAGGTACATAAATTAGAGTCAAGAAAGGTAAGAAACTTTCTTGGCTTACTCGGAAGAGTTTTCATAATAAACGCTCACGCGGCATAGAAGTAACTTTCTCTTAAGGCTAGACGGATGAAATATAGAAAAACGTAACAGATTCTTCAAAAATAATTCCACAACATGAGATTCATAGTAGTTTTAAGGGATGCGAGTATATATTTCCAGCCCCGAATCAAAGGAGAGACTCGCTACCTTCGTTAATTACAAAACGTTTTACCGTTGGGTTTTCAATGCCTTAGAACTACAAACGCGTGAGAAATGTGAGGTTTATGATTCTTTTCCTAAGGGAAGCACTCCGGGGTTACGTGAAAATCAGCGCCTGGGCCGGGAGTCGATCCCTTCCCATCTGCGAGGCTCTAACGTTATTCAATGCGTCATGGAAACCACAACTATTTCGTAGTTGATATCTACAGAAAAGGCAAATATTTTCATCCACAAAATTCATAACTCACCTAAAAGACCCAAGAATTATAAATCGAGAAACTTCACAAACACTAAAAACAAAGAAAAGGGTCCTAGTTCTTACACCGAACGATTACGACTTGCATAAATTAAAATTCACGATATTTTGAAACTATTTCCTCAAGTTCGTGTTAGAAAATGGAGGTAACTCTTACAAATTTCAACTTTGAAAATAATTATTCGACGTAACAACAATCGTACATCACAGTTTTCGACTAAGAATTCATTGTATCCGTTCCAAAGGGTGAAACGTTTACAAAGACAGTTCAAGCAATCCAGTGGGAAGTTTCTAAGGAAAATTCAAACATAAGGGAGTCAGGCAGTACGTTATCGGTAACCTACACAGCCACCTATTGCACAAGAGGACCTCTAAGCCCGCCTCTGACAGTGATTTATACGCTCCCAACATAGCGACCAGAGGCATCAGCCATCAGAGGCAGTGCAATGATTGTCTCAGTTGTAGGTGATTAAGCTATCCATCAGGGCGGTATCCATGTTACGAACTGTCAACACGCTAAAGTTGCCCTCTCTTGGCGAAGAGGTAACTGGTGGAGCTTGCCACCTGGTATAACCTTAGCAAATAAAGCGTGGTATCCAGTATAAAAATGAGTAGTGAATTATGTGCACAAGTTCCACGTAAGCTGATCTCTAATTATCACTTGAGTTTGAATTTTTCATGAAGTTTAAAACTGTTTTTAGAAGAATGGTTAAACAGCATAGTCATTGTCACTTCATCTTATATATACTTATGATAACTCCAATAAATACTGG
>VOMN01054147.1:0-13023 GCA_014899125.1 Orchestia grillus
CAACACCAGCACCACGGGCGCAACACCAGCACCACGGGCGCAACAGCACCAACGTAGAGAGCATCTCATATCTATGGAAATGAGAGGAGGCGCGGGGGTCGGGCCCCAGAAACAGCGCACCGCAGGAACAGTCAAACGCTCGAGTCTTTTGAATTTCCCCGACGCAAATTATCACGTAAATTTCCAAAATAATGCCATCCAAATAATAATAATACGTCGTCGCGGGCTTCAGTAATTGAAAACAAAACTTCAAAAGGGTAAAAACTTGCCACGACGTCGTACATTGAATGTTCGGAATATTTATAATACTTGAGGTTTTGGTTACAACGCCAAGTCTTGCGAGAAAACAAGAGCTTGGCCATTTTGCAATATTTATGCCCGCGTAAAATATTCGTACCGCGCTCAGTACCGAATTTTTAAGAAAACCCAGAACTCAAACACTTGTGTACATTAAAATTATTATCAAACCACTGATTATCATACAATGCTGAGATGCAGATTCAAAGAGGCCAGGAGTTAAGCTCTTTTTTAACAACATGCAAAAATGAGTGCTCAAACCCATCGTAGCTGAACTTTTGCCAGCGAATTTCGTAAGATTTAAGTTAATAAGTCCATCCACTTCCACAACCTGCTCCTTCATGGATAGACACAGGACTCTCAACTTGGAAATGAAATTTTAAGGCTTGATCCTTTACCCAACGGTCGCCCGTGACTGTCCACTTGAAACTGAACGCACACAGTAACAGTACTCCTGAAAAACTGAAGGAGACACGCCACCCTCAAATAACGTCAGAAAATCAAAACGTGAAACATGCGTTGAACCGAGCCTTTGGCAACTACTAAACGTACTGTTCATTTTATTTTACAGTAACATTCATTTCTTGATTTCAACGTTACTCCTGCTCACTGAGTGATAGCGGATACGCTTCATGACCGCTCTCTGACACGATACACTTCGAAGTAGTTCAAAAATATAACTGTGGTCTAAAAATTCGTCATTACGCTTTCGTGCTGGAAACGGGTCAATTTTTCAGTTAACTTGATTAAATTGATCAGAAACCACAGCAATGAAAATGAAAGTGTCACTAACCGAGGCATTAAAATAGATGATTAGGTAGCGTTACGTTCATTCTTCTCGCGTGTAGGCGCTTGTGTACAATATATGCGCGCTCCAGAGACGACAGGGACTCAAGGAATAGGGTCGGGGAGGCAAGCTATTGATAGAGTCGACGGTAAGTCCATTTAATTAACTTTCTCTCCAGTATCTGAGCCGAGAATCAGTTAAGACTCGTCTTTTATTAGTGCAATTTCTTACTGCATGATGTATTAGCTAAAAATCTATACGTATTGACCTTCATTCAACGCAAAGTGCACGTGCTTGTTCGTGGAGGGACTAAAAACGAAGAGACTATAGTCTTTATCGTTATTATTATTAATTGGTTCAAAGCTCTCTAACCCCACCAGAGGCGATCTCAAGAGAGCAAAAAGATGGTACCACTTGGTATGGACTTCAGAAAACGCGGAATCTATGCACTGGTGTGTTCCCACATAATATTCCCAGCCCATAGGAACAGGAAGTTAAGAAAGAAGAGGAAGAAAACATAAAATAATCAGCAGGGAAAGGATGAAATTGGATTGAAGCAAAGTGGGCACGAAAGATGGAAGTCCCGAAGGCCTACCTTTAGCTGTGGTAACTTAGCAGTGCCCTCTTGCGGATGCTAATTCCTATGGCATACGATAGACAAACCTAACTAACCTAACCCTATCGCCTTATCCTATGCCCCCCGAGGTAAAGGAACTATGGTTTGATATCACAGACTAGCTATAGCTAACACTCCGTAAGTATGTTCGGTATTTTTAAATCTGTCCGGACGAAGAAAACGCCCCCGTGTACAGGGGACGCAGGTGAATCTCTCCTTTCAGAAGTTAAAAGTATCGTTATAATTTTGATCTTGCCTTTTAATACATTTCTTAATCTATTAAATTATTCAAAGCACACGATCCTGTATCCTTCGCTGCAAGGCAATGTGAAGCCTGTTCTTTCATTCTTTCTTTTAAAAATATTCAAATATATACTTTCTTGAAATAATTTACTCGGGTTCAAATCGGGTTGAGCGCGGTTGATTAATGATAATGAAGAAATGGTTTGAAATTGTTGGAGGAAACGCTCATGATGTTACAAATAAAATTGGAGCAATGCAGAATGCTAACAACGTAAATTTGGGCTAATGTTGGAGCTGCTAGAGCAGAAAATAGAAACTCGACGAAAATATGTGAAATCAAAAAGTGATAATAAAAATATAGTGATAAGAATTACGAGATCCTCTCTATGCTCACAGGACCACTAGAGACAAATAGAATTGCTACAGCTGCACGACCTAGACAGCAGTATACCTTAAACTTGGCTAATTTACCTCTCAATGACAGGCGGGTGGCAGACAATGAAGAACAACTGCATAGAGGATGAGGAGGATCATGGTACGACATAAGTGACTTCAAAATTTGAGGGACAAGAAGACAAATGTGCGGAACAACGTACTACTCTCTCAAGCGAACACTTGCCTCATACCTACAATGTTTGAAGTATTTACTGTACGGCACATGCGTCGTCATGCAGTTTCCTTCCCATGTGCCTCCGCGCAGTCAGAGCAATCATTCCACTACATTTCTATACATGTAGTTTGCTGGGCTTCTAGGAAATAACCTCTACTTCACTCATGAGATGCCACACGTTTCTAATACCGCGTTCTTACTATCGCGTTCTTACTATCGCGTTCTAACTATCTCGTTCTTACTATCTCGTTCTTACTATTGCGTTTTACTTATCACGTTTTTACTATCATGTTTTTTTTATAAAGCATCTATCTATTTAGCTAGCACATCATATAGTTTAAGACGATGATGCCGAAGAAAAATCTTCCACAATAATACACCAAAGCGGAATTCCATTAACCTAACAATGTGTCAAATCATAGATAAAAACAATATGCCACCGAAGGAACATTATTAGTAACAACGAACCTATCTACGCACAAAATATATTACCAAGCAAGTAATGTGTATTCGATCAAAGAAGTCCTATAGGACGTCGCAAATGAGGTTCATTTTGAGGGAAATAAAGCGCAGTTGATGAGGTAGGGAGGAGGAGTGTGGGAGGGGGGAGGGGGGGAGAGACGTGGAAGTGGAGCCAGCGTTGGCAGAGTGGGCAAGTTGCAGGCCTATGTGGTCGCCTCTTCTCCACATCCTCTCTCGTACGATTCTCATTCAACATCAAAAGTGTCATTTTTTCATATTAAAAAGTGAAAACCCATAGAAATCACATACTTATAAAAAGAGGAAGATTACCGTCGTAGGTTGAAAAAATCAACACATATAACCGTTTCGTTTCTAGTTGCAACTGAATATGAAGAAACATAAGGAAACAAGTCATCGACAAAATTGCTGGAGCTAAAACATAAATAACTAAAATTTATCCAGTTTATGAGTCACAATGCTGGATAAAAAGAAACTTTAACAAATCATTTAGCATGAAGAATATTTAGAATAATGCAGTAAACGTAGTGAATTATATGATATACGCTTAAGAGAAAAATACCATACATTTATCAATTTTGGAATATATTATTAAAATAAACACGGCTGCATTTAATTATGCACTACGTGAACTATTTTCAGGTAAGCCCAATAAATCCTAGGAGCAAACTGTGACGTAAGTACGGGGACAGGGACGCTCATCAACTATTTCCTTAATTTTAAAGCTACTCAAAACCAATTCAACTCACTCCAAGACAAACAACGAGCAAGAAAACTTTACAGACCATTAACCGTGAAAAGTGCTACCTTAGTCAAAGGTTCAATGGCTAAAAAGGGGAATAATTAATTAAAGCAAGAGTTCTCAGAGTGCAAGACTCACAGCCTCGGGAAGCGTCTGAAAACGATAGATAAGAGCATCTATCCTATCCCACAATTGGGAGTTCTCAACATCATCCCCAGCACCCATCGACCAGTGCGTGCGTTCGAATTTATGATTTCAAATATCGAATGTACTCTTAGTTACAGGTCTTACTGAGCGTTATTGCAAATGACTTTTGAACTTGACATCATACAACAGATGTATATAGAATACATAATTGACTAAAAATATTTGAGCAGACATATGCATTCATAGGTAATGGCATTAGTACAATTGCACTGAATGACAAAAGACGTAACACATTAGTGGAAACAATGCGCAAGGATATCTTGATCTAGTGGCGGAATGGAGATCTGTTTCACAAATCAGGCATGGTCAAAATAACAGCAAGCGTAGAGGACAAATTGAAATTTCAAAATGAAACTGAACGTACCCGAATACCATTGCTGTAAAAACTTCACTGCTAATTTCACTTTCTAATTGAACCAAAAAAACTCATAACTGTATTTTAATCAATCAAACCTGAACCTTTATTCACGATCATCAATGTTTCCGACGGATTGGTCGCCGCAATCACGACACGACAAAGATATTCATACTGCTGTAACATGCGTTTGACAACCAAACAAAAAAATTCTCGGTTCGTATACAATACAAGCACCTAAACAGGTTAATAATGTAACATGGTATTTCTGCCAACTCCCAACACGCTGACGCAAAGGTTCCCCACGACTAGCACTTCAAACCATGCAGCCAGTAGCTATGAACTATATTTTAACGTGTCTTTACAATAGGAAACTCTTTTGGCAAGTAGAAGCTTCGTGAATGGATGGACGAGTGGACTATTTAGCAAAGTTAGGGATCGGCATTTATAAATTATTCACACAAGCAACAGAACAGAAACTGTTGTTTCGTCACATACTATACGCGCTGCAGCCAATTAGGAGCTTTAATTTTCCGAATTTGTTGCTCCGAGATAATCAGCTCACTTCACTTGCACATTTCACTTGTGATTAATCCAAGCTTCCCACGCTTTTGAAGCTGAATAACGCAACCCATGGGTAAAAAATTCAATACAATAAATACTACTGGATGAACATGCAACCAACTCGGACGAGTTCTTATACGATATTTCAACATAATACACGTTGTGACCTTATTTATAACAACTCAACATAATACGACAGACATAATGACCACGCAGGTCAAAAAGCAAGCCATAGTACAGCTTTCAGTCGTTCATGTACATTTTACCGATGAGAGCACAATGGAAACACTTCCAGATGGAAAGTAAAGTGTACATTACAAAACAAAATATGAGAGCAACTACTTCAAACAGTAATTTCTGAATACGCAATCGCAAAAACCTGGTAGGTGATACGAATCACGGAGAGAGCAATGAAATTTTAATCTGACAGCAAAAAAAAAGTTATTTTAGTTCTACTAATCATAATAATAACATATCCCAAACATGTCAAACAATTAATGCAAGCTGGAATACCTCCATTGAATAAAATCTTTACAGGAATGATTTCCAATAAATAAAAAATAAAAAGATTTTCTTGATATTTCTTTCCAAAGAAATCATACGACACAAATTTGCCAAGCAACAAGCCTCAACAACTTGATGGTGTATCAAGCCATACCTACGATCTCACTCAACACTTGCTCAATAATAGGTTTCTAAAAAAAATTGGGAATATATACGAATTTTTAAAGAATACAATCTCATCAAGGAAGATATTTATTATCCCTTACTCAGCAAATTTTTTAAGAAACACCTGAATTACTATCGTTTAAAAGAAGAAGAAATCGGTTAAGCCGTCTTTTAGCCCGTATTTTTTGTAGGTAACACACATATCATTCGAGACGCTACTAAGATGTGCTCAGTACTGTTTAAACTAAGGTAAAAATTATAATTGCCTCGAATGTTAGTTAACAAGCATTTTTATCTTTTTGTCATTTTATTTTCTTAATTTAATACTCCCGAGTCACGTACACTGCGATTTCAAGAGAGCGAAAAGAAGGGACCATTTAGTATCGAATCTAGAGAAAACGTGGAATCTAAGCACAGATGTGCTCCCATACAAGATTTCCTGCGTACAGAAACAGCAAGTTAAGAAGGAAGAGGAAGAGCAGATATAAATAATCAGCGAAGAAGATATAAAAATGGAAAGAAGCCAAGTGGGCATGAAATATACAAGTCCTGAAGGTCTACCTGTAGCTAAGGTAACCTAACAGTGCCTTCCTAGAGACGCCACTCGCCATAGCATAAGATGGACAAACCTAACTAACCTAACCCTACTGCCTATCCTCTGCCTCTCGAGGGGGTTCAAATGTTATCAATACTCTTTCCTTGGAGCAGTCGTAACCCCGCCGGTACCGCACAAACGAACCACCATCTCAAAAAATAGATTTCTCCTCGAACTATCTAGGCGTGGTGCATGTATTGATACAAATATTGAACGAAAACACAGTGAATATTTAATTTACGAACTTCGTTAAAAAACACACACATACGCATAAATTTGAAGCACAGAATCACTGCTAATAATTTACGAATGCTGCCAAGATTTCATTTTTTATCAATGCCAGTATGCACCACGAATATAAAAAATGGACGACACCATCGGAACCTCTAAAATGTGAATAGTATAAAGCATACCGTTATCAAAATTGCAGACAACATCTTAGAACGGCACCGAAGTTCCAGATCGTGATGCTAAGCACAATGATCACTATATCCGCATCTGGTGGGAGACTGGATTCTAAATCATTTCGGGGCCATTTTTATAAAGTAAGTAAGCTGAACACTAAATTTCTGCAGGAAGTTTAAGCCTAGCTCTAATTCCGTACAGGTTCTCTATTTACATACAAGTGTGCTCTCTGGAAAAGTTTGCGGAGGCCCGGCGAGCGCCACAGTTCCCTCCTCCGCACAGCGCCTCCCCTCCAGATCAGCAAATCGATGGTAATGTGGCCGACTGCCCCGCCAGCTCCAGTCCACAGCCCGACATCGGCCCGATACCAGCCCACAGCCCGTAAATGAGTGGGCCACAGCCAGCATGAGCAAGGGACCACTTCCACAACTTGGTCCACACGGGCCCACCTCTTCTACATCGCAGAACGACAATCACTCCAAGGACTCAGCCGACTTACTAACATAGCAAAAAATGAATCGAACCTAAAACCTAGCCATATCCTATGACTGCCGATCTAAAAGAGCAAAGATTGGGCCGATCCAAAACTTAGAGCAGAATGTCCGCTACTCTCGCAAAGATTGGACCGATCTAAGAATCCCTTTCAATCCGTCCCCTCTCTGTACAAAATACACCTGATGTGAGAACAACATGGAGTAAGCGATCAAGCCTTTAACTCGGAAAAATCGTTGAATAAAAATTCAAGTCATAGCTTAGCGTTAGTTAATACGAGAGTTTCAAGTTCAGAAAATGAAATTACGTTTATAAACAGTTCACTTAGAAAATCCTACTGAATACGTTCTATTATTATTAGTTAATTTTAAAGCTCCTTAGCCCCACCAAAGGCAATCTCAATAGAGCGAAAAGAAGGGACCGCTTAGGATGGACTTCAAAAAACGTTGAATCAATGCGCAGGTGTGTTCCCACACAAGATTCCCTACGCGTAGAAACAGCAAGAAAAAATATGAAGAATAATCGACAAACAAGGTTAAAAATGGAAAGAAACAAAGTGGGCACGAAGGATAGTAGTCCCGAAGGTAACCTATCAGTGCCCTCCTCGGGACGCTAGTCCCCATAGCAAAGGAAAGACAAAGCTTGTTAGGCTTAACTTTTTTGCCAACGGCCTATCCTATGCCCCCTGATGGGACTGAATCCGTTCTGCAATCTGAAAGGAAAATCTTTCTGGATTGGTTCAAGTCAAAGACCAAAATTATTGAATACATAGATATTACAAGTTGCACGCATTAGCAGACAATTTCAGAGTTTCCTTAGTCACAACCCGTTGCATTTAGCAAAGGAAGCCATGCAGCATCTTAGAAACGAAGAGTGCATCAAGAATTAATAACAGAATTGAGCATGCTAGATGAAGAGATTATTACATCGGTTACTTCCATGTGACAGAAAAGGAATAAAAAATTCAAAAGTAGGAAATCAATGTTCATGATGAGGCCCTGTATAAAGGGTCATGATTTGGTGATAGCCAGCAAGGAATGTCAAACAGGAATACTAACTCTCTGAAATGAAAAGCAGGAAAAATAGTTTTTACAAATATTTGAAAAAACTTACCATTTTACTCTGAAATCTGAAAGCCTTGCATTCATCTGAAAGTACTGGAGGATTACCGTCCAGTACTCGCGTTAGCTGTCTCCGTTGATAACGAATGTAAGCCGCATCTGTTGGAACGAACCGCATCGGACCTGATCAGGATTCTGAGAAGACGATGGAGTAATGCGATCTTTAACTTCGGCACCAAAAAAATGCGCGCAATATTAATAACAAGGATCTGGCAACAGGTCAAAGAAAGATATTAAGCAAATTGAAACGCCGTGAAAATCCTACCACTCAATTTCTTAAAGAAAAATGTGTGAAGTTATAATTCAATGATACAGGGCCAGGACGATTCGTTCTGAAGTTTTCACTGCTAATTTTACGTATATTTTTAGCTTCCACGGTCAGTCTTTTACTCCCTAAAAATTTTCTTTGGATAATTAATTATTAAGAACTCTAAATCGTTTAGTTTATAAAAGAACCATTGTATTTTTGTTTTCCTGTATAAGAAAAAGAAAATGTCTAATTTTGTCTTATCAGTAAAAGAATAGCGGAAGAGGTTAAAAATAGGAATAAAAAAAATTCAACATTCGACTACAGGGCAACAGCAAAAATAAAACCCATAGTTGACAGTTAAAAGTCAGTGCTCAAACAACCACAGCCAACGTACGGGAGATAGTCCTCGATTATCCACAATTCTAATTTAAGAGCCGCAGATTCTGCTCACCAGCAGCACACTGAACAATGGCTACACCCGTGTTGTAAGCGAAGTGACGAATCCCTGGATCACCCCAGTAGCAAGAGGGGGAGTGGGGGAGAAGGGGGCGGCACCGTACGGGTGCCAGCAACTACACACTGTTGCACCAGCCAGAAACCTCAAGCGGAGCCGTTGGGTGGCTTCTCCGACCACACTGTACCTGACTCCGCTGGAATGAAAGCTTAACATATTTTGCAGCTAAGAAATGGAAAAGCAGCTGAAGGCCAAGATATTCAGGGTCCTCAATGGTTCGAGTCGCTACACACAATGGCGAAAGCTTGCATCTCATTTTTTCAGCTAATTCGGGCCTCCCATCGAAATAAGAGAAGGAATTCTTGAGAGTTCTGTAAACCTAATTTTTTTAAATAAAATAACCCACATTTTTTCCGTGACACAAATATTTACAAATGAATTCATTTTTATAGATCTATAAAAAGAAGAAAACACTGAAACCAAAACGCCACACCAGTTACAGAAAATGACACCATGCAGTAAAATTAATCAACTTGATTAGATGGATACAGTCCATCCTTACGGGAGAAAGATGTCAAAACATTCCATTGCAATATTATACACCGGTAAGCATACTACAACCGATAGCTTGTCATAGACGAGCACACTTGCAGGGAGAACGTCCTATATCATCTGAAGCAACTCAATACGATTTTTCTTCACTGAAGTTATAAAAAAAACTGGCAAAACTGGAAATTTATCAGTTGGTGCCGAGAATATATCACATGAACGTAATGCAAAAAGGACCCTGGAAAACAAGGGCAGTTTTAGGAGATAATCTCTTGGACGACGAACCTGTTGCACGGGGTAGCCCGGCAGGCCATCTATCGGTCACACCCACACCTGCCTGCACTCCTGACGCAAGGCACAACTTGTTTCACGCTAATTCGCGCATTCTTCCAGTATCTGAACTGGACTGGACAAGATATTTTTGCAAGGGCACAGAGTACATGAATATACAGTAACAATAGAAAAACTCCCCAGAAGTAACCTCTCAACTTTCTTTCACAGATTACACTGGAATCTAAACTAAGATTGAGAATGAGAATTTTTATATTCAAATCATATTTACATCTTGATAAAGGTTACCCTTGGATAACTCTTAAAGTGAATGTTCAAGACGTGCAATAGCGATACTAAGCACAAAATACTACAACCTTTACACCATTTTTCAATTTAAATTGAAAAACACGGGCCAAGGCAAGCAAACCGTTTTTCGCGGATACTTTTGAGTTTCATCATCACATGAATTTTTTTCTTTTGAAATGTTAAGTCAAGCGGCCGCTGAACGAAACGCACATACAATAGGACCCAAACCACAACGCTGAGCAATACCATAAATGGAAGTCACAATATAGACATTCCCGCATAGCTGCAGTATATTGTTTTAGTTTTTCGTAGATATTATAAATGGGCCGCGTTCTACTGCGATATAAAACACTCATACAGTGAAACTTAAAATAACAGACGGTATCACTAGGAGAAATGTAGGCCTATAAATATAAATCCAAAATTAGACTTGGCTTATTGTATATTAATCAATTCAAACGATGCATGGATATCAGATGCTTTAGTTCAAAATATCAACATCACAGAAGTGTATTTACAGTGCATCATACATAAAGCCGTAGGATCGAATACTGATGAAATATAAAAAACGCATGTCACGTAGAATGGGTAGATAAGATAACACATGAACAGACCTTATCGTTCATCTCAACATACGAGTCACCAATGGTACCACGAACCAACAGAAACAAATGGAGATGATGCGTAGTAGTCAGGACCGACGACGGATCTTGACGACGACCGACGCGTAACGCAACACCATCACTGCGAAATGTTCACCGCAAATATAGGAAACGTTTCCTCGTACGAGCATGAGTCCCATCAAGTAATAAGAAATTAAGGGAATAATTCTGTAAATACACAGAAGATTCGATGGATACTACTGTAACTGATTCGGCTTTAAAGTTGTCAATATTCACCCTGAAACTGATGGACAAAACGAGTTCCAAGATTAGAATAACCCTTTCCAGCTTTAAGGACAATTCAGACCTGTTTCATAAACATGCTGCCAGTTTTTCGTAAAAAGCTGAATGTAGCCTCGTGGCCTAAATAATTAGGGTTGTAAATAGTTCACTACCGCGATGTGCACCCACGTTAGAACGTCCGTCAGCGCCACGCGAAGTTACGCTCCCATGAGAAACCAATAAAACTCAACGCAACATTTAAGAATCTAACAAGCTCCGCGAGTCATCATTGAAAATTCACCAAGATACAAGTTGGACCGGCTGTACTTAGATCGGTGACACGAGTAATTACGTGGGTTAAATGCAGGAAAATAAGCAGTTTATCTAGTACAAAGGCTGCGGTGGTCCCCACAGAAGGATCATCACGTTGAGGACAGGAAATTAGAAAATAAGAAAAGGGTTCTTGCAAAAAGATGAAGATGGTCCTGCATAATGATAATAAAAACAGACCAAGGTAAGAATAACAGGTAAATATTTCGTGCAAGAATTAATCGAAGTATTTCGTCTGCTTCCTCCCCGGAAAGAAGCGAACATCAAATATGAAGCCTTTATTGGAGAGCGAACAAAATTTGAAGTAACTTTTCTCAACCCGAACTACTAAATCCGTCAAGTGTAACTAGATACACATAAAAATATAAGCCACTCCTTGAGGATGCTAACTAAGATAGCCATAATTACGATGGCCCGTATCACCTGCATCAGGCATTTACGGTGTCCCACGCGCAGGTATTGGTCAAAAACTCGAGCATTTGATTACGCAACCGTATCGGTCGACTGATTGTCTGAACATTTTTTGTAGCCGGTGATGATGACTGTGGCACTGGTAGCTGTAGTAAACAGTACTGAGATGAGTAACAGTACTCATCACATATCATTTGCACCGCTGGTGATCTAAAAGTCTGTTTCAATTACAGATGTAATTCCGCTGGAACAGGTCTTTCCAAAGAAGGCTTAGAACACCTTATTTTCTCAAGTAGCTAAGTCACACAGACACAATGAGAAGAACAGACGCATTCAACAGCAGCCATGCTTGTGGTGACCTGAGTTCGAACTTTAGTCAATACTAGACCGCCCGTAACTGGATCCCTGTTTTTATAGTAACGGTTGAGACTTTAACGATTCTTTTCATTTCCAAACAAATATCCAAAAACCGAAGAAAATAATTCATTCACTTTGGCCCCAATGAACTGTGTCCCTTATTCATTACAGAGAGGTTTAAATTTCTACCCTTAGATAAGATACCCTTACAAAAGAGAATTAAAAGTTCACTTGATTACTCATTGCTTAACTAATGATGAGTAAGCCGTAGGAAATAAGTCTCGTATACCTCGGTTTACATTCGAGTGTGTTAATAGAATCATAATTATGAGCACAAATTGTACCTGAAATTCATAAGGTCGCAAGCACGTAAAAAATAAACAAAAATAATCGAGTGATTTGAAATTACTTCGAGGTGAAACTAATCGAGTCAAACATCCCCTTCTAATTCAACACGCAAAAATAACACTAAAAATTAACACTAAATAGCTACAAACAAAAACGGCAACACATTACGTCCATCAGGGCCACGACGGATTCCATTACTACCAAAAATAACACACTATAATTCTACCAAGACCAAATAACCCTAGCATTGCGATAAACTAGTCGTGCTAAAAATATATTTAGAACATTCGATGGCACTACCAGAGCACACAGTTGAGGTCCGAAAAAGACCATTACAACAAAGGCAGCACAAGACGCGATAACCACAGCACGGACTGGACCAACAAACAGCGATAAGAATAAGACCGTTAGGACGGAGCGAGTGCCGGGGGGCAGCACGGCGATAACCCTCGCATGGTTCACGCGAGTCCAGCGCTGTTTGCACGGCAAGCCGTTCTATGAAAAATGTGAGCATTTAATAGCAGCCAGCCAGCCAGGCCAGCTCAGCACCGGACTCACAGGTTACAGAAACTCCCTTTGAAAAGCTAGCAATTCGTGAATATATTCTCACACGCCACGCTCGACTACGTCCTCTCGGAACAATAGTGATGGAGACTACGTTCTCGTGACAGGTGATTA
>VOMN01054151.1:0-12927 GCA_014899125.1 Orchestia grillus
TGAAATTTGGTTATCATATGTAAAATGAAAAAATGGGAACTTTTTACTCAATAAGGTTTTCCTATTTTTTAGTCGTACTGCCCCCCGGGGGGAGGGGGGGCGCTGAAGGTAAAAAAAAAATTCCCGTTTTCTCGTTTTCCATCAAGAAAACAGGGAAACTGTCATGAACAAATTATGTTTTATTTTAGATTCTACATCTATTATGCAAATTTCGGGTAAATTGGTTGATAAGTAAAAATAATGCAACTGCCCCTTGAAAATGAAAATTTTTTAGAAAATGGTTGGCACAGAAAATATATACATATTTTTGGGGAATTCTGTAGTATTAGACGAGAGCAAGTCTCAGGTGATTCAGATACAGTACTAAGTATTCTACCAACCTATTTGAGCCAGCTATCAGGACGACTGCGCGGGATGCTATTTCATTCCTGACGAACAGAAGGACGCTACCTTTCTATATGCTCTGTAGACTATCCGCTCTAAACAATGTAAATCCCTTCATATCCACCTCGTCGTCCGGTACTTCTTCAGTCGAATCTGTCTCCACGCTAGTGACAATTTCTTCATTTTCAAGAAGCCCTCTTTCTTGCAACATGATCATTTTAGGTTTTTTGTGCGATACGAACTCAAGTCTTTGACGTTGCAGCTCAGTATATTGCTATATATACCTTTGTTTAGCAATTTATCCGACAGGTGCAACCCTTGGCCGTCGGCTTTGGATTTATTTCTCCCCTGTTTCTCAGGAGAAGAAGTATCTACTCCTGTATAATTGTTATATGTTCCCACAGTTCTGCAAAAGTAGCTGGTTTCTTGGGCAGTATACTTGTACCAGCAAAATATGAGTCTTCTTTCATTGCAGTGCTCGCGGTTGACTCGGTATTTAGGCGTATGCATGCCCTGGAGGCTTCAGCCAAAGGTGGTCAGCTTGGGACAGGCATGTTGGACACGTCTGAGTGTGCAAAGTGTTTTATATTGCCTGTACCGTTTCCAGGTACTTCGGTTGTCTTAATCCCTATGGAGTAGAGGAACTTATACTCTTATTCGAGCAGCTGAGGCGATCAGCTGCCATCCAGCTCAAGGTTCGATGGAAGAATTCACACCTTTCTCCCCCGTTGCAACCTTGTTTTAGTTTATAGCCGAATTTGATGAATTTTCGGCCTAGCTTTGGATGCGCGTAGCGGCAGTTATCACCTTTGTTCCCATGCTCGCTTGATTTGGTCAGGAAGAATGTGCAAACTCCCTTCTTTTTCTTTCATGCAGTTTGCCGAGTTTGGTCTTCGCTGCTTCGATATGCCAAGTTGATCTCTGTCATTTACATCATTAGCATTTCATCTTTCCGGCTCGGAGGATGAGTAGGCTGAATGGATGAAGAAAGGGGGGTGGGTGGGTGAAAAGTCTAATGAGTTTTGGGCGATGAATGGGAAAGGGAGTGTGGGGAGAGTGAAAGGGCTTTATGGTGAGACGCCGATGCCATGGGGATCTCAGAGGAAGACGCGTGGGGTTCGACCGCACCCGCTCCAACTCCGGAGAGAAGTCGCGGGGATACACAGTGGGTGGGGTGAGGGAGAGCTCGCCTGACCTTTGCTCCGCACGCTCTTGATAATAGACAAGTCCTTGTTGAACGTTTCTATTCTATAGTTTTTGTGTAATTTAGTGCACGGCTCAAAAGTATACTTAGTCCTGATAATACCAAATGTCACTAGGCTGTATGTTGGTAGTTTCGTGCAGCATAATGTACATGGACGTGACATTCAGCACATCTTAAGCAGGGGCCGCACATAGTTGCTCTCCAAATGCCACAGGATAGGTTTCCGGCGTTGATTTATGAAGCGCATGCATTTTCTACTTATTTTGGTTTTGTTCGAGTTAATACGCAAAAATGTGAAAAAAATGAAATTAAAAAACGTACACTAGTTTATGCGTCTTCATGTTATTGATCGAATCGAGTTGTCCGAGTTTTCATCTAGTTTATGCGCTTCTTTGAACTATACACTTTCACTTTTGATGAGCACCCGTCGCTAAGTAATTTTTTCACTTTCCCATTGAAAGCCTGGAGCTTCTTCACTGCACTTCACTGAAAATCCATACACAAGCACCCTTTCTAGATGTACACGAGGTTTGTGAACTTCACTCTTGACTTCGGCCCGAGAGCGACGCCTCAATCGACCATCCGCGACGGCAGTCAACTCGAGAGTCAACAATTCTACTAACTTTCACAACACACATAAAATCGTGTTTAGCGATTGGAATCCCAATTACTTTCGTGAACTGCTTTCAAATGAATATGAGTAGAACAAATTTTGAACGCTTTGTGGAGTAATGTTCTTATGCTATTAATTTTATATACAACAGGATAGTAGCTAAAAAACTAATACCTAACCAAATAAAAGTATTTTTCTACATACGGATGATGAAAATTTATTAGTGCTTCTCCGGATACACGAGTTAAGAAATGAAAGTTGGCTATCCTGTTCATACTCAATCGTAAAATTAATGTTAAAATAATAGCTATTAAAAAAATTTCAGGAACTCATCTGCCTGACATTTGTTATTGAATAAAAGAGAAGTGTCGTCAACATATCTGCGGTAGAATACCGATTAGAAACTAAAAGGATTCATGTAACCATTTGCGTTCAATAAACTCATGAAAGTATTAGCAAACGTGGGGCCAAGAGGCAGCATTTCTTTACTTAAATTTTATGTACATATTTTACTTTTAGCGTATTCAGTATTCAAATGTCTACAACAATTTTGTATTAAACTATACCTTTTTCGTTACAGAAATCACCGAAGATGAGTCTTGTAACTCGAAATTTCTGATTTTATTACATGTTGAACAGATATATTTAATACATGATTTCTCTCAGTACGGCTCTGTTTGGCTTTTTTTGTTTCGAAAATTGGTCTTGAATTAGCTCAATCTTATGACGTATTTTCTAAATAATTGGACTCTCTTCTTGTCGTAAAGACACTTAAATAAAAAAAGATAGCTTGCATGATTTATATTTCTGCACCAGTTCGGTACTTCCACTACATAACTTGGACTCTCGGAAACAAATCAAATCTTCTACGTACACATTTCAGCACCAGTTGAGATAACTGTGCCGGGAAATTCGGGAAGGGAAACATGCGTTCAAATAAATAAACTCACATTACAGTGCGGGTGTTCGAGTTATGGTTACACACATGTGAAATAAACAATTACACTTAAAAATTCTTGTCAGAAAACGACTAGTTCCATTGATGGGTTGTTCGCCCAACAGATTGTAGTCTCCGCTCGTTTCGTAAACTCATTGTACTAATTGAACAAATTTCAAGAGTATTGGAACACAGGCCTCAACCCCCTTCGTTTTGTGCAACAGGCAAAAATCGATTAAAAGTTTCAGGTGCTTAATACTGAAGACTACAAATTGATCATTTTGGCATTTGGAACGCAGTACCCTGAAATGAAAACAATTTTTAAATATCTGTCCATAAAAAAATTGAACCCTCGACCACCAATCTGGATTTTAAAATTCACTTTCAAGAGTATGCTAGTAACATTTCTTACGAGCTACATGCAGCCATACCGCGGGTAAGCTCAAAGCTGCAGCAAATTTTTCTTACAAAGCTGAATGCAGCCCCATCGCCAAAATAATTCATATTAAGAATTATTTATGGAAAATTTATGGATAATAGGCTTAGAAAACAATTGCTCATTAGAAAACAATTGCTCATTTCATTTTTTACCCTTCAATTGCGGACCCAATACCTCAAATGAGCTGGTGCAGTGTTCTTAATAATGTATTTGGCAAGCATGAGAAATGCATCTCCCACCCTCTCCCTCCGATGCAAGAATCTGGCTCACAAGCAAGAGCTATCGTGCCAAAACTGATATTTTTAGTATTGGACATGTCGATTTAGTAAGACTGAGTGGAATATTTGTGGACTGAAACATTTGAATGCTTATCTTTCATTCGTCATCAGTTATTATGCTATCTGAAAAAATCTTTGCACTTTTCGATGAGTGTCGTTGGTGATTGATAATCGTCAGTTTGGATTGCTGCAATTTTTGGATTTGCGATTGAAAATTTAGATATATTTCCCGCTTCATATCTGAACTACAATTTCTGTGTTCACAAAAAAGGATCTAATTACAGAAGAAAATTTATTGCAAACACTAACTTATAAGTCTTTGGGAAGTACGTCGTGAAACTTTTAATTAGAACAATTGATGGCCGATGCACAATCGTAAAATACAATCGGGTTTCAGGGGATAGTGTCACCTCGTAAATAAGTTTTTTTCATACTCGCGTGTTTCTGTCAATAAATCGTTCAATTGTGTACTGCATCATGTGTCAAAGTTTCATGCAATTCCAACGGCTGGAACGGGAGTGAGAAGGGGTGAAGGACGGGGAGTCAGGGTTGAGGGACTTCCATACGCTGAAGAAGAGGGACAATTCAAGGATTTAACTGCGTTTATCTGTTATATTATTCTATATTATACTTCCGTGACTGTATGTAAGCCATTAAAAGGCATGGAAACCGTTTTAAAAAGTCGATTATTCGAAAACAAATTAACCAAGCATTTCCATCATAATACCATGAGTATTCCTGTTTAGTATCATCATTTTCATCATTGCATGCATCGTAACTCATCAATACGACCAACTGTATTCACCTGGAGTGTGTATGTGATGATTTGTTTATCTTTGTAAGAGGGGGGTTACCTCCTCCTTTATCAAACTGAGGCTTGCAAACACTTCCAAAGTCCCAAATATTCAGGTTCCTATTTTCAGGAATGCTGCGGGGACCACGTAAGCATTGTAAGCATCATTTTAGCACCTTATAAGTGTTTCATTTATGTATGTTATTTCTATTTAATCTGCAAGACATAATATGGAACTGTTTATATATATAGTTCTCCAGTGAAATGGAAATTTGTGCATTTGAAAGCCTAAAGCTCCTCCAGTTTTTGCCTTACAATAATTGATACCTTATTCTACGCGGAATTCATATGGAAACAAGACACCAAGAGATAACTCTATTTCTTAGATAAATCTTCCAAATTATTCTCGGCTTATCAAAAATAAATTATTATTTTCCATAAAAAATACATAATTTTTCTTTCTGTTCTTCAGTAATTCTAGTTACATAGCCGTGTTCTCCGCATTAAAACGCAAGTATGACCTGCCCTATTGTTCTAGTGCAAAAATTACGTGACTTGTGTCATTTAAATAAATATTTTATTATCTTTTTTTAATATCTCATTTTTTAAAAGTCGAAAAAATTCCAATGAGCAAAATGTATTTTTTTTTCGTCGAGTTACGTACCAAATTTGAAACAGATCCGTTCCACAGTAAAAACCTTCTACAGAGTGCGTTAGCACCCGTAACTACAGTCTCTAAGCCGACAAAATTGACAGCTATCACTAACTCAACGTATGTTGAAAAGAGAGGAAGTTCTTGCTCATGTTGTCTGAACGAAGTTAATGGCTCAACGATTCTTACCAAAGTACCAGTCAAAAAAGACACCATTGAAAGTTATTTGATTCACACATCAAATTCAACACAATATTTATCAGTTGCATCTGATTTGGGGAGCATCCTCAAAAAACGGAAACTATACTATTTTGTGATATATGTGGTGAAGTAGTTAAAATCTTTTTCGAGGGTCAAATATCGTACTACATTTTGGCCCCAAATGACGTGGTGTCCCATTGGTACGTCTTTAGGTTTATTCTGTTGAAGTGTCACAAAACAGTGTTTTAAAGGATGCACTGACAATTATTCTCTGTGAATTACAATCTTTTGTTTTCGTTGCCTGTCTGCTTTTCAATGTTTCTCAGTTCATTGTCTACCATTAACATGAAGTATCAGCAATCCCCTCCCTCCATTATTTTTGGGAATTGTTCGCCCACCCCCTCAAAACCCCCGGATCGATCAGCCCTCATGGTCAACATCAGCACAAGTGGTCAACTATTGCTTACATTTCTGGGCGTGAACACATGCCGCTGCGGTAGCAGAGTGAGACTTTGATCATGACATGAAGGCTTCAGTGTTCTTTTGCTGCATGAGCAGGTGAGAGGTGACATGCGAAGACAAAATGTACTACGGAAGAAAATTTTCATTGAGATAAACTGAAACTATTGACACATCTAAATGATTTTGATTAAAGCCCTACTTTTACTTCTTGAAATATGTGATTTTCAATTTACGTGATTATAATCTACTGTAGTAATCTTTTACCAATCTGCAACGTAATCCAGCAAACTTTCAGAAAATTCGTCGAAGGTAACCAATTCATAGAACTCCAATTCATGGGTTGAAAAAGTCTCGTGGAATGGATGAATGGAAAAAGTCTCCTTTTCTTGCATAGGTATATAATTTGTACCCTAAATTACAAAGGAATACATGCAGTGTGGAAATTGAACTCAATGTGTATTATTCAATGTTTGCTACTACGGAAATTCAACACATAAATAGCATCAGCTGCTTGGAAATATTGTTATACCCATTTAAATTTTGCAGGCACAGTCGTTATGGATCTCAAATACGATGTATCAAGCATTCATATAATCATATATCAATACATACGTGGTATTTCCGAACTATATGTATAACTAACAGACGGTACCTCTAAAAATGGCGGGACAATGTTATGTTCAGCATCACTGATACAGAATACCTAATCTGACAGCCCCGCTACTAGTTTAGGAATACGGACCTGTGAATTTTCTTCTATCTAATCCCTGACAAGCGCGATACCCAGTCGGACGAACGAACAGTAGCACCAATCAACCAAGAAAGCAACACTAGGCTATTATTATCAAAATGTAACTAAGTGCGCAATATTCTTCACAAACTTAATGTGTTCAATTAGATTTCCATTGCAATAGCATAGATGAATTTATGAACAAAAACTATAAGCACTTTTTAATATAAGCATTTATTATAGGGTGGGCTATAAGAAAGGTACCTTCTCTCAAAAAATATGAATGGACCTCCAAATGGTAAAAAATTGAAGATAATTTATTGCGAAACAAGAAATACTGCATATTTGTTTAGTGTATCAGTACTACCAACGTTAGCAAGGGTGCCTTATTTATGGTCCACCCTTGATATTTAGGGAGACACCTGCAGATTTATTATATGGTTTTGATAGTTTGCACCTTCATACGAGTAGTTGTGAATATTGTTTGCACTGCATTTTTTACTGTGAATAACGAGGCGTCATAGCTAACTTAGTACGTTAGGGGACTCTCTGCTGGAATTTTCTCCGTATGCTTGGAAATTTTGTTATCGTAAAATGTTCTTTGATACGTAATTTATAGCACATTTAAATTTGAAAACAGTACTTTCTGAGGTGTCCATCTTACCAGGGTCAGCACACGAGTGAAAGCAATTTAAAGTTTTGTTGACTGATACATCACTGTATCCATGATACGCGGAAAATTAAATATTCCATTCAAAATTGTTTCATTCATCAGCTGAAACAAATACGCAAAAAATTAGACACTAAATTTTAAGCCCAGGATAATTTTTTCTGAATTTCACTAGTGGTAAACGTTAAATAATATACGTTCAATTTTCACACTTTTTATGTTGCTTTGTTATTCAGAGTGCAAATTATACACCAATGGAGGAAACTATGAATATTGCTGATTTAGTTACGTTGTATACTTCTGCATTTTTATTTATCTATATTGATGTTTATCATATGTACGTACACATGTATCCATTTTCCATTAAAATTCATTTCAAGGTGAATTTTGAAAATATA
Source organism: Orchestia grillus (assembly GCA_014899125.1). Lineage (NCBI taxonomy): Eukaryota > Metazoa > Arthropoda > Malacostraca > Amphipoda > Talitridae > Orchestia > Orchestia grillus. Next base: position 7,762 of record VOMN01054151.1, read on the forward strand.
GAAGTATTGTTATTTTTAACGGGCGTACCGGCAATATTTTTAATCTCATAAATTTGAGTGAAGTACCTAATTTAAATGAAGTAATAAATTAAAATGAGCTGTTTTGATTGGAATTTAGCCTCATTCAAGAGGAAATTAATTTATTTAAAAGCCCAATTTAATGAGTTAAATTTGAAAATTAGCTTACTTCATTAATTTGAATGTCATTTCATTTAGCTTCAAATCTATTTAGTTAATTTGAAATTGATTTATTTCATCAGTTTACTAGTGATTTAAGTTAATCGGGAATTGATACATTTCAATTTGAACTTGATTTATCTTAATATAAAGTTAAAACGTGTGGATGTAATTTGGGTGAGAAAAGTTTCAAAGATACTCGTAGAATGTTCAAGGAGATCGAAAATTGTTTCCTGTTTCAAAATTCTTATTTTTTTAAATATTTTAATAATTTTTTAAGTTCAACGATTTACGACAAGGTAAACCATTAAATCAATGTATTTTTCTTTTCATATCAGTTATTTTGTTTGAAATTTGAAAGCCATACTAATGATTCTATAGTATTGGTGCTGTGAGATGCAGATTCAGTTTCTTGTAAAATCAGTTGATGCAGTTCCACTGGCAGCTTGAGAAGCGGGTGACGAATGGTGGAGACCATGTAAAATTTCAAAAAAAGCTAAATATTGTGCACTTTTATCCCCTATTCATTTTGGGAAGAAATTCCAATTCTCGTATAAAATACATTTCTTGAAAAATAGTGAGTTACTTTTCAAAAATCTGTGCATTTAGAGTAGCTTGCAACTTTAAAATTTTTGTAAATATGTTTCTATAGGTTACGGACTTTTTTCTTTAGCTTATAGAATAATTCATAATTAGAAGAATAGTGGACGTCTTGAAGGTTCCGTTTTCGTTTAGTACAATGACTTGATCACAGTCACTTTTTTAATTTGGCCTAAGGTTTCAGTTTGGATTTGCTCCTACAGTCATCATAGGACGAAGTGTATTTTTGAAGACAATACAAGGTTACATCGGGTGTCTAGGCCATGAAGCTTCGGTTTAACATTAAATCTTCAACTCAAACAGGAACAAACGGGGGATAAGATAACAACATGAAAGTTTAATGATCAAAGAAGGAAGTGGATACGGTACATCAAGATGTTAGTTAGTATTGTTATGGTTAATAATGTTCTGAAAGGATTCCTTCGCAGAACGCTTACATTTTAGAAATTAAAATAATGCTGTTGTTGTCTAGAATGCTGGTACACCAGCGACATCTCATTCTTCTTTCGAACATTATTCTCATGCTCTTTGACCTGAGTTTAAAAGTTCCTACTGGTTTCCCCAATGTAGCATGCGTTACAATTATTAGAATGTATTTTATACATGACATCGTAATTATCACAGGGAGTTCCTGTGTGTTTCAATCTAGACATTTTATTTTGAATCGTATTCCTAAATTTGTGGGCTAATTTGTTATTAAAAAGCTTAAGAGGCGTTGAACTAGTTCCGAGCATCCTTAAATATATGGTAGGTTGATCCAAATATTTACTTCACTTAGAGAACTTGTTGTCTGTCATCGATTCGACGACTTTGTTTAGTTCGTCATGCCTGACCCTGAAAAACATGTCCCTTTATATAACAATAGCCCAGCGTTTGTTTCGTTGGTCCTCCCGTCCGTCTTTGTATCACGCTCTTAAGGATATAGATAGAAGAAAGTTTTCGGGTCGGATTCGTAAATTAACAGTGAGACTCTTAGGTATGGCAGTCCGTATCAGTGATACTGAAAATAACATTTGTTTCATGTCAGAGTTACCGCAAATAATGGGAATAACAAGTTACTAATTATCTATAATTATCTATATATATATATATATATATTTACTAAAACTCTGGTCGTCTTGCTTGCTTTCTTTGTCTTTCGGATCTGAGATATTCAAAATTAATGCTCTTCGTTTAATCCTGTACTGTGGATACCTACTTAACTGCATAGGATATATTTCTAGAGACGGTTTGATTTTGATATATTTTATTTGACCCAACGGGTCACGAGTAGGCTAGCATTTTTTAAAAACTTGACTTAAAACCCCCTTACTAAACTTGAAAGTGAAACATAATGAAGAAAATGTTGCATTTAGTTTCCACAGTTTCACCCTCTGAATGACGGAACACTATACTATGAAAAACCTACTAAATTTACTGAACACTAAAGTCCTGGCACATTTCATCGCCACTTCTGTCGTAATCAACCTGCTTATCCATCTTTACCCGTGAAATGAATTAACAGCATTCTACATTTTACCTATTTTATAACCAATCGCACTGAGACTCAACAGTATGTAGAATCATACTTTTAAGGCAAACCCAGACAGTAAGAGCTCCAACTGACGCCTTAAGTGATTTTCGCGACATAATTGGCAGCGGTGAGCATTAAGTTCATGTGTTAGGAGTAGAATGCGCAAGAGTTTGCCTCATTTATTATAGTTTGTCACCCAACTCATTTAATCGACAAGTGAGTCAAACATTTCTTAAACAAAATTTGTTATCCATTTCCAAAAATATCAACAGCAGCCAAAGAAAAAATATACGTAGCTTCACCGTTGTTAGTTCCAATAATACAAAACTCGAGTAATTACTGAAAGCCGTGTTGACTTGTCATTGTCCGCAATTAGATTTTAAATTTTGCCATGAAAACTCTTTGAAAGTTAGGAATTTTTTAAATATAAAGACTCCTCGCTGTCAGACGTTTGCTCTAATATTATATATCAAAATAAATGTGAAGCTTTCAATGGCTCCTACCTCAGAAGTACGTCTCGATAAGCAAGGATCAGATTTACAGAACACTTAGGCATTAGTCATACAACTAATAGAGAGTTACAAAAAGTTTCTCACTCGAACCCTCGAACCCATAGGGAAAATTTAAATCATCCTTTCAGGCTAAACAACTTTTCAATAATAGACTCAGCAAGCAATGCAGTAGATTTAAGAATTTGGGAGTCTTTGTACATCTACAATAAAAACGCTGCATTCAGACCTAACCTCAGTACCGTTTCACCTCACGTGAATCAGCCGGCCAAAATGTACCAAGGTTTTGTTTACGCGCAGGTTGGCAATGTTGGAACGTTTTAATTTTGTCTCATTCTTTGTTATCTTACTTTAGAAATGTTTATTTTCCACTTAAATTTTGCTATGTAAATTACATCATGTATTTTACCGTTCCAGATGACAATAACAGACAATGGAATTTTACGAAACCAGATTGGTATGAGTGTATGTTTTTATAGCAACGATCGTGTTTCTTTTTCTACTCAGGATTAGATTCCCTATTAATAAATCAATTTATAAAAATCATGCGATTCAACTTTTTTTCAACAAATTTCAAAGGCAAGTCATCAGTCAATTCTGAGGATGACTCCACTGGGCCAAGCTTAGAAAACTGTTCTGACTCCATATTAGGCAACAAAACTGCTACAGAATACGGTGCGAGTGATCGAGCATACGAACTCCGTCGCGGTGGCCCGTCGGAACAAGAGTATGTTTACGACAAGAAATTGAGCTGGATGGCACTTGCGGGGTGTTTCTACATTCAGGCAAGTAAAATGGTGAATAAAATTTTCGATTTTGCATGCCAAAATTTCAAAAAGTTTATTAATAAGCTTAAAATATTTCCCATTCTTTAAGATGTAACTGCTAGTCTCCTTGTTCAATTTGAAATATGTTTCCGTTTACAAACCCTGGAGAAGTATTTTGGTATCTCCTAACATTAGGCTTACTTATCTTAAAGGGTTCGAAATGTAGTAAAGGTGTAGTAAAGATGAAAAGAATTTGAACAATTTTCATGAAAAAGTCAACATGGAGAAGAAGAATAACTTTCTTATAAGAATTAAAGGCGTCGGAATGCAAGAACTCCTCCGTCAGAGCTTCATCACGAAAAATCCAGCATAAAAAATCTACATAATGCAATGAAGAGTCCTACCACATATTCGTATGGGTAATATTACGACCTAATTCCCGTACTCTCATGAATATATTGTAACGCACGTAAAGCACGACCACGAAACGCCTACACACTAAAACACACGCAGTCAGAAATATGATATTACGTCGGTGAAATGTATAATTTGATGGCCCTACTCATTAAAAATCAAGGACGTATTGCCGGTGCATTAAAGACGATTAGGCACAAACTTAGGGACGTATCGCCAGCGAATCATCAGTGAATCACCGACGAAATGTCCACTTTTTTGCTTAAATTATCTGCCTCTATATGCGTATGCGGCCATCCGCGTCTCTCGTCTATGCCACGTTCCCGCTCGGCTCGGCACGTTCATGATCGTCCCTCCACGTCCCACTTTGCCGGCGATACGCCTTAGATTCGCAGTGACCGTCTTTGAATTTTGAGTTAAGAAAACTCGGACGCACACAGCCATGACTCGTCTCTTGATCACCCCTGAATTATATATATATATTTATTTATTAGGAAATTTAAATTTCAAATTTTCTTCTGAGATAATTATTTAGTAGTTACAAAGCTTTCGAACAACATCGAGTAGTTCTTCATCCAGGGGGGATCGAATTCCCGTGAGCTGATTTCATCCGAGAACCAATGACCTCATACCTAGCATCATAAACATAGACGCACACTTTAATTCAGAATTTTTCTTATTATAAGGCAATACTGGGGCGGAACACTCAAAGACTGGTTGAACGCCTATGAAGGATGAAATCTGCGATTGGGAATTCGATCCGCCCTGAATGAAGAATTACATGACATGGTTCAAAAGCTTGTGAGTAATAAATAATTATTTGAGAAGAAAATTTGAAATTTAAATTTTCTAAAAATGGAACCCGAGTGCCTTTCAGTTTTCGCTCATATATATATATGAGCGAAAACTGAAAGGCACTCGGGTACTTCTGCACTGCATATATATATAAGAAACTGTTACCATATATATATATATATATATGGTTTCCCATATATATATATATATGGTTTCCCATTTATATATATATATGGGAAACTGTTGTGTCTTGGACCTCATGTAACTCCGACCTTTTTCTGAGTTCAGCCTTTTCTGCAAGTTTGTATGATCACTACGAGTTGTACTTAAGAGTTCTACTAGTGCCAGATCCCTCAAATGAAATTAAAAGTTACCTGAAAAAGCTACAGAG
>VOMN01054155.1:0-22846 GCA_014899125.1 Orchestia grillus
TTCATACGTAATTCAACTTAAGAGTTGAAGTCGTATCAATGATGCAAAAGCACACGACAACAAAATGCAGTTTTTAATTTTTTTATAAGTTTAATAGTTTCTGAATAACATCTCTTGAAAATTGGGTATCTTTTTTTGGGGACACCTTGTATTATTTTCAGTGAAATTGTATCACAGACAAAGAATGAAATTACGTTCAGAGTAATATTCTGCCATGTATCACTGACACGGAGGGTGGAGAGACCAACCGAGCAGCCAACACGAGGGTGTCCCAGCATGGCAGGATTACTCAAACGCATTTACACTTATTTATCCTAGCGATAACAACGAAACTCTAGGACCACTATAGAGTTGGCAGGGTGAACCTTTGTTTTGGTTTCACCCCTCAGGCCGAATTCGAATAATAACCCACGAAGAGTAATTAACCATGTAATTCAATTAATCAATAACGAAGCGTAATTAACTTTCCAGTAATGAACCGTGAAGGATAATTAACCATGAAGAGTACACATGAAAAAAAAGTGAACCTGAGTTCGTGACACACTTCCTCAACAGGAATCCCCTTAAAAATGTTTGTGAATTCAATGCACCTTATTTCACTATTTGAGAATTGAGCGTCGCAGAATAAAAGTAACATAAATTAGACAAATGAGCAATCAACAACCATTCAAAAAGTGATGTGCATTCTGTACGAGAAACCGTGCAAACATCACAATTTATCTTAATAAAATATTCGCAAACAAAATATTTTTATTCACGAACCCATACGCGCAACAAAGGGGCGGCAGCTTTTCAAAAAATCAAACGAATTTTTTTACACAAAAGAACAAAACCGACAGTAAAACGTAAAGGCGATGGTCGAGGTCCGCAGTGCCCAAAGTCCCCCAAAAACAGCCTCGTACAAAAAGGAGCATAACGACCTCACTTCTCTGCAGGACCTTCTGCCGCCACTGCTGACCGCGCAGTTTTGCGCAAAGTTTAAGCTTTATTAACACGGTCCGATGAGCCGACGTCCCTGGCCCCGCCGCGCCTACAGCGACTGCGTGTGTAGAGCTGCGCCCAATTTACAGCCTTACTGTGAGATTCTGTTCCACAAAAGCAACACCTGACTTAAAACAAGTGACATTACAGTGCTCAAAGTCCGTTAATAGTCCCGTTAGAGAGCCGAAGGGGACGCATGTGCAAGCTCTTCATAGAACGTGTTCATTTCTCGAACTAATTTTTTGATATTCTTTTTACAGCATGACTTCTGAAATCTCCCACGCTTGATTAATGTTGATGAAACTAAACGAGCTCCTTTCGTAATGCTGTCGATGAGTTCAAGTACAGAGCTGTCTACAGTGTACACAACTCTGCGCTGAGTACACAACCGTGCGTTGCGTACAGAACCGTGCGTTGTACAGAACTGTGCGTTGTGTACACAAATGTGTCCTCTGTATACACAACTCTACACTGTGTACACAATTGATCCCTGTGTACTGGGTGCGAAACTGTGTACATTAACAACTCTAGTGACAAATACATACAGTTCAAAACATACACATGATTCCTAGTTCTTTGTGAACTACACAGGCAAGGAAAAAATTGCGTTTTATAACTTCATGAAGGCAAGTCAATTACAGAAACATAAATGCATCCTTTTTTATACTTAGCTTGTAGTTGTATAGGAGAGAATTAATGAAATTCGATCCCAAATAAAGCGTGGCTCTATCGATGCACTTCCTACTGCCTGTGAGAAGCAAATTTCACATTCAGAATATTCCTTGCGTTGAAGCTATGACAAAATATTTGAACACCATGGCAAAGTTCTCGGATGCAATCGAAATAATTTCCATAAAATGGGCCTCGCTTGTTTTTATGTACCTATCAATACTAATGGATTTTGGCGGCTTTTCGATTCTGAATCGAGAGTTTGCGCTAAAAATAATATTTGTTAATATATTCCCATGCCTTCGAATTGCGGTTTTGTGGCGAGCTCTAACGATTTTTATTTTTCGTCGAAAAAATGGGCGCGAATGGCGTTTTGATGTCTTCCTTTCAGAGGCTCTAGATAGGTTGGAAGGCTAGAATGAAAATCCTCGAGCGTAGTCGTATCTCGTCCCAAAGTAAAATTTCAGTGCTTAAATTTGCGGCACGATTTTCAATTGGAATAAACATCGAAAGCCGAGTCGGGCTTTCGGCTTTTCTCGTCACATCAAATGATGAATTCCATCGTATTCAAATGCTTTAAATTGTTGCGTCTCACTGCGGTGCTGAGCCTGATCATATCTGAGCTCAATGCAACAAGTTTCCTCGTGGAAATACTTTAATTCAGATATTCAATCTGCACAAATATATGGAATGAATTTGTGAAAAAATGTGTTTTTCTGGAATGCGCGTAAGCCATCGTGCATTGGCAGCTCTTTTATTATTTTCCTAAAAATCAGGATATTATCTAATGCAGACAAGGTCAAACTGGTAGGGGCATTGGACCCAGCGTACTTGCGCGAGTGCCTCAGGGCCTTCAGCCAATATGGCTTTATGAAAACAAACGGAGCCGTACTAATTTATAAAATCCCAACAAATGAATAAGAAATATATGTATAAATAACAATCTGGAGTATCATCCTTCTATATCAGAAATATATCAGAGGAGTACTCATACGGTACTTGTCGAAAAAGGTTCTTCCTTTTTAAAAGGTCAACGGGATGGGGCTCCGTGGCATAGTGGAAGCGTGGTGGTCCCGTAACCGAAAGGACCTGGGTTCGATACTCGGCTCAGGGAGGCATTTTCACGTGACTGCGGAGTACTTCCCTTGGAAAAGAAAGTTTAAACCCCACATTCCTCACATCCTCCACCACACCAGTAGTTGTAAGGCATTTAAAACCCAACGGTAAAATGTATTGGAATTATTAAAGGTTATTTTCTCACGCTCAAGATATCAAGCTGCTGTTTACATAATAGCTGTAGGTCCCTGCGCGGCTTCAGACATCAGCCACGTCTAACTTTGTCCCAGGAACATCTATCTTTATGTATAATCTTGGTCACCCTAGCATTTAAATCAATTTTTCCATAAATTTTGAGATCGGGCTGTGAAAATGTTAGACAGGGAGTGACAGGGCAGTAGCAGACTGTTTTTATTTCCAGATGCTCGAATTCCTATTACATGAAATCAGAGGTCACTAAATCTTTAGGATGAGCTTGGCCTATAAGAAATTAACGAGTATGCAAAGATCATGTGAATCTTATATCTAGGAACATTTTAGAAACATTTAGAAACATTTATTTATCACAAGTAATTTACATGAGATACAGGTTTACAATCAAACAAGGAATGACGATGAACCGGGATCAGGATATATACCACATGTGGGCCCGAATAAGCTACAAGGCTTCTAGGGCAACCTATATAGAAATAAAGGCATACGATACATCAATGAATTATAACAAAAAATGCTTAAGGTTACACTAGGTATGTGAGTTACAAGATCATATGATTATATCTCCATGTTAGAAGTAATTACATTTGTGAGCAAAATATATTACGCATCTCATGATATCCCCGAGTTTCAGGATTGAATTGGGAGGAACATTTTCTGTTTGTATGTGGTGGGAAAAATTGTGTACTAGAAACCTAGTGGACCATTAATTCAGAAGCTGTAGTACAGAACGTCTGTCACCATAAGCTCATTTCTTCCTGAAAATTCATAACTCTCATCTCTGATGCTGATCGTTTAACAGTTGAGCTAGAGCATATCTTCATTTGTTCGTTATTGTGAGCTAAAATCAAAGTAAGACCTTCGTCTTCACATGACAGGTGCAGTCAAAGCTCATTTACTCATCTTAAAAAGAAACAGTTTTCTACAATAATTCATCATGGTATTCACATAACAGATGTTGGAAACCATCCTAAAGGTATTTCTGTTGCACGATTAAATTTTATTACTTTTAGGTAATATTCAAGTACTGTTGACGCCCCCTACAACCATGCAATGCTAGACGAAGAAAACGTACCTCCTACATCTTTATATAGGAGCCATACTCCCTTCATATTCTCTGAGGACAGAAACGATTCCCTTAACCGTCGAGACGCGACTGCGAACACCACGTCTCATGCTACCTCTCTATCTGCTAGGGCTGTTGGCTGACAGATGAATCTATTTTAACAGGACAGTATATTTTTCATATAGTTTTTCCATACTTTTCCTGTAACTTAAAGAGTTCATTGAATTTGAGTTGCCTAATGAATGCTCATGTGAATTTCAACCTTTCACATTTTAAGGCTGTTGACAGACTGCTTTAGGAATCTGTAAAGATCTTGCTCTCAATTGCACTGAGAGGGGAACAGGTCGTGCGGGGTGAATTTATTGTCATGCGACTTGGTACGCTTAAAAATGTTCACATCACATATGCAGAACAAAGAATGATGTACACAGAGAGTATAATTTACAATTTTTCTGTACTAATTTCCGATTTGAGACCTCTATTATGGTATACATTTTTTATCAAATAATGGCTACGCTAAACTATAACTTTTCTTTATTAGTTAGATGACCGCGTAGTGATACCTCGTTAAGCGAAATGCAAAAAATAAGCGTTATCATATTATTCAGATTATTAATGTGAAGAGTGTTCGCAAGAGTGTTCCGTGTTATTTAATAGCCCAAATTTCATAGCTCTGGTAATCATCAGAGATGTAAGGAAGAAAAAATAATAAAATTGATTTGAATTTCATTTTCAAACGTGTTCAGTGTGCACGCGCTTACAAGTCAGTTTGCACTAGCTGTACACACCGGTAAATTTGGAAGATCATCTGGACGTCTTTCAGAAGTGCTGAACGTTCTCTTGAAAGCATCTCATTTACTTGAGATCCTAGGAAAACTTACTGAAGAATCTATTGATCCCCGGAATACCTTTCATAGAAAGAAGTTAATCAAACAACTTTGCATATCTCGGGGCTGTAGAAAAGCATGCGAGCTTGCGTAAGTTCTGAGGCGCTCCTAACTTTGCGCAGGACTTAAAAACTTGCTCTTCTGTTCTTTATCTCAACTTCCTTATCTCAACTCAGCTCGAAATCCTCGAGTGTAGTTCTCTTTCGCAAGCTATGTGTGTACTCTACAACCTGCAAAAATCAGTCCAACGTAAGGTTTTGGATTCCCTGGAGTCCGGCCGGGGCGTACGTTTGTATAATGTAGGAATTTTATGAAAGTTGTTCAAATGTTACAAGGTGAAGTGAAGTTTATTTCACTGCTGGTATACGCCAGGAGCAGGGAATACGATAGGAGTTGTGAGAGGGTTCAACATGAGGGCGAGATATGAAACTTTTTTGTCTGTGGATTTATTAAATAGTTGATCAAACCTTTTAGAGACTCTTAACAGGGCATGTTTGCAGTCAGGCTAATCTTTACGTCTGCCTCTAATCTTTTCTCGGGACTGTAAATGAACAACGGCAGTTTTTCACGTTACCCAGGATCTCCTCTATAGGTTGAATTGATTTTTTTAAGTACTAGTTAACTACATCAGTTGTCCACGAAGCAACACCTGAATCTTGAGAAAGTCATCACTTTATTCACTCTATTAAGAGCTTAAGACCTGTTATAAAAACATCCAGCAGGCTTTTCAAAAGGGTTATCAAACTGAGAGGAGCTGACGTTAGCGAAGTTATTTATAATGAAACGAGTTCCTGTTGCGAGCGCTTCTGGGGGTGAGTTCCTTGTGAAGTCTTCATGTCGAATGGAGTGGAAGTTGGCCACTCATATACTATTTTACTTCATACATAACACATCCTGGGAAATTAACCCTGGAATATTCGTTTAATATTACGTGAAGGAAGCACATCAGTTGGAGACCGTCTAGTAATAACACAAACATATTTCAGGTTGCATCAGGAAAAAATAACGGTCATACTGAGTCGTCAGTGCAAATGCAGAGCACAGGGTTGTATTCGTTACATTAAAACCACTCACAAAGTGGTCTAAATTAGCTACACCTTCAGTATATGACCATTTTGCTGACATAATCACTTTTGGGTGTACACGTAAAATATTCTCTGAAGTTCTTCTAAACTTATCCTCACAGATATTAAAATAGACTGTCGGTCATGATACCTGTTTATTTTTCAATGAATTGAATTTTCTTCTAGCTTCTCCCGCATTTATCTTGATCAAAATTGATAAACATTATGTGCGCAGGGGCTAGAAAATACTCTGATGCAAAATTATTAGTAGAAAGCAATCCTTGGTTTGCGTGAATTTCTTTTCAATGTATACAACAGAATCAGCAGAGCCATATTTGACTTGAGAGCCAGCCCTCGCAAAGTGAGGATATATTTTCTAGCAAGAACAGAGGGGTGGAGAGTGGACCTCAATCCAGCAGATCCAATCAATGGCTGCCTGTCAATAAGCCCACAGCGGCAAGAGACTCATCGTCTGTGAGGAGAAATCGGGAATTACTGAGCACAGCAGGTCGAGAATGTCAATATTGAGCAGCTTTGACGCGTCTGGAACGCGATTAGGTCTGTCAGTTGGAACACAGCGACTGCAATGGGGGCAGCGTTGTGGCTGTAGCCGATGTTGGGGCAGTGTGTGGCTGTAGCCGATGTTGGGGCAGTGTTCTGGCTGCAGCCAATGTTAGGATAGTGTTGTGGCTGTAGCCGATGTTGGGGCAGTGTTCTGGCTGCAGCCAATGTTAGGATAGTGTTGTGGCTGTAGCCGATGTTGGGGCAGTGTTCTGGCTGCAGCCAATGTTAGGATAGTGTTGTGGCTGTAGCCGATGTTGGGGCAGTGTTCTGGCTGCAGCCAATGTTAGGATAGTGTTGTGGCTGTAGCCGATGTTGGGGCAGTGTTCTGGCTGCAGCCAATGTTAGGATAGTGTTGTGGCTGTAGCCGATGTTGGGGCAGTGTTCTGGCTGCAGCCAATGTTAGGATAGTGTTGTGGCTGTAGCCGATGTTGGGGCAGTGTTCTGGCTGCAGCCAATGTTAGGATAGTGTTGTGGCTGTAGCCGATGTTGGGGCAGTGTTGTGGCTGCAGCCGATGTTGGGGCAATGTTGTGGCTGCAGCCGATGTTGGGGCAGTGTTGTGGCTGTAACCGATGTTGGGTCAGTGTTGTGGCTGTAGTAAATGCAGGAGTGGTTTTTTCCTCGGACAAATGATTTGGTGAATGAGTGCTTTGCATTGTTCACAGCTGATATTTTTCAATTTTTTTCTGACAATTTCTCTTTAATGCATAAATTTCACGATGAGCCCTAAATTTGGAATAGGCCTTAGCAATGAGGCCAATTCGGAGTAACAGTGAATAGAACAACACTTCTGAGATTCAATTGAACTAGTCGAAGGGAAAACTCATTTCTGGTTGCAAAGCTAAAGAACTTGAATCCAAAAACAAGTCAGCGCTCCGTACAGCCGAGTTCATTGTTATTGAATGAGGAGACTTTAAATGAAAAGTAAACTGTTTCATTAACGGATTACTTGCAGGTGTGTGAACACTCTCCCGATAGTTAATTTTATTGAATTATTTCTGACTTTGATCTAGTTCTAAGCAAGAGGAATGCTTTGGTTGTTATGTTAGTCAATGCGTGTGTGAGGCAAGATTTTTGAATGTATACATAGGTTATAGAAAAGTCTTAGGAACTCTGAAATCTGCTGGCCGACGAACTTAAATACTATCGTAATCATGATTGGTACAGATTCAAAGAAACTACACGTTTTTTTGATCAATTCTTGGGATAAATATGTGAAAGCAAGTTAGGGCAGCAGATATGCATAGAGGAGAGTGAGTGCAGCAGATGTCGACGAGAGCGAGTGCAGCCGATGTAGAGAAGAGTGAGAGAGTGAACTTGAATTCCAATGAGCTAACTTTTCTGTAGAGCGAAAAGTTTGACACACAAGTTATACATCAGATGTTCACAGGAAAGTGAGATTAACTAATTTGATCTCACCAGTATATACAGGGGCACTATGTTAGATTTTTCCATAGATTCAGGCTATTATTTTCGTGGTAGAGCCTGCACTCCACTGAAAACGACGCAGCTGTCACCGAACGTCTCGCAGAGGCCAAAGCCATCGAGGGTAGCGCTCCACCGTGACGCTCCCTGTGCACGCTTCCCACACGCGTGTCCGAATATCCCCCAGCAGTAATTTGAAGAGAATGGAACAAATTGCGAACAATAAAACGCACAGAAAAGATATTCAATAAAGGCTTTCCTTCTCTCAAATGTATTTCGAGGATGAGACAATCGACTGGAAGATCTTTGTGGGTGCAGAACATGAATAAAATGTCCAGTCCTTCTTTCCCCGCGTCAGTTGAGTAGCCACTAGCGAGCAGTTCTTGTCTGAGCGACGTGAGGAAACTCTTCAGGGCTGCTAGCCCTCCGAGTGAGAGTTCTCTGTTAGCCGGCATAACTAAGTAGTCCAGAGCTTTTTGGCCGCACTAACACTCCGACATCGCCATGTTCTCGTAACGATGTAGCGGCAAACATGGCGGTCATTCTGGACTGGTAAGACAACGCTTGTTCAGAGGTGATAACACACCACTGTTCAGAACTGATAAGAAAGCTCTCGTACGGAAATGATAAGACAGCGCTTGTACGGAACTGATGAAACAGCGCTTGTTCAGAATTGATAAGATAGTGCTTGCACGGAACTGATAAGACAGCGCTTGTACGGAACTGATAAGACAGTGCTTGTACGGAACTGATAAGACAGCGCTTGTACGGAACTGATAAGACAGCGCTTGTACGGAACTGATGAGACAGCGCTTGTATGGAACTGATAAGGAAGAGCTCGTTCAGAAATAGAGAGGCTGGCTCATGCTGCTGGGGTAAGAGAGTGGGGCAAAAATGATCGAAGGACCCGTTCTCCTCTGACGTGGGGGAAACCGAGGATCTCGGTAGAGAATGGTTGACATGCTCCGTAATTTACGGGGGAAAACGTAGATGACGCTACAGAATGTGTTCCATAACGACACTATAGTGTGCTGGTATTATTTATTCACTATAAAACACTATCTCTCTTCTCAGTGAATACAGAATGTTTTCTAATAGTTGTCACACTCTTTTGAAAATGATACAAAAGATGACGAAAGAGCTGATCTTTACGAGAGCTTTCCCCCTCGCGGGGATTCATCCTACCCACTGACTTATCCTTGTNTCTTGACGTACGGGTAGTTGTAGGTGAGAAGACGCTTTGTGTGTCCTCTTTTTTACCTTTTCTTTTAGGGAACCTTGAAGAGCAATTCATGATTTGCATAGTTGCTGATAGCCAAAGCGTGCCTTCGAATCATAACGATTTGTAGTATTTTCGCCAGTATTTGAGGGTGTAACAAGATTGAGTATGTGCACGTAAGCGCGCTGCAACTGTAGCGTAAGAAGTACTTAAATGAAATGTCCATCTTGATGTAATTATTCTTAACTAGATTTGTTTTCGACCTTATAATGCCCAATGCAATATTTCAGTAGCACGTCTTGGTAAATTTCATCAGAAAAGAACCTTTCGACGGTGCTCCACTTTGAATATCTCAATGAATTTGGTCTCCTTTAAAAGGCCAATAGACTAGATTTTCATTCAGTATTTGTACAGCTAAAACAAAGGACTTAAGTAACGTTCGGTGGTGTCGACCATCCTTCACCTCAAGTGTACATAGAACGAAATTCCAACAGCTTCGCTGCACAATAAGGTCCGATAACACACACATAACATGAGCCAGCCAATAGGAGACCCTAAATACAAGTTATTTAATTCAATTTTTTACCGGTCATTTTGGCCTCAGGGTTACTTTTCGACAGCAGCGCGATCGAATGTCTTCTACCTTGCGTACGGCCTTACTCCACTCGATGTCAGATGGAAATGTGACATTTCAGAAAAGCTGAACAATCTGCATCCAGAAAACTTTACAGCACCTACTACATTAATGAAAAATAATAGTAAAAGAATACAAATTAATGCTGAAAAATTTGTTACTTCATTCTGAGTCTCACAAATGCACTTAATCTCTCATGTTGCATGAACTGTAAGCTCAGTTGTAATTGTTAGACCTATTAACATTGTATTTGATATATTTTTGCTATTTATGAGGCAGTTTGATGAATTTCTTGCAAGAGATAAGCACATTATTCAAGTGTAATATTTCTCGCAAAAGTTTTGATGAGATTTCTCCAAGTCTAAGCCTGAGGCTTCGCAGGGCTCCAAATAGAGAAAAGCTTCCAGTTTAAGCTGAAAGTTTCATAAAACTGAAAGCTTTCCTTCGGAAAATGTTACAAACTCAGCAGTCGCGTTACTTTTCTTTAAATAATTATGTGAAGCCAATGATTACACAGCATCCTAACATCTCTATACTTATTTATTTCAACTCGCTGTTTTGTATCAACATGCATACTTGCTTCTTTTTCTACGCGTAAAGTCGAGTCTCTTCGTAGCACTGAAAGAAGACAACCATACACGATGATATTGGAAGTATGTATCGCCAATTTATTTGAAAACTTCAACAGTAAGGGCGACAACAAAGAGAGCATCGCCACGGCAATAACATTCTTTTGAGCTGTTTGGGACCGCAGCGCAAACAAGCGCTTCAAAATAGTGCGGGGCCATTGGTCGTCTTTTACGAGTTTATTGTCCGCAGGAGGGGGACGGTACTTTGAAGCTGCGCCCTGCCCGTTCTGGGGGGCACCACACAATGCTTTCGCCCATTTTGCCAATAAAAACATTCCTGGCTTGCACAATATTTCATCTTGAATATGAGGAATGCCTCCCTAGGGGGTTTTTTGCTTTAAAACGTGCTTCGATATTGAGTGTTTTGTGCGTTTGGACTTTTTTCCCTATTACAGCGGGATTCATATCGAAGCAAAATAGGCAATTCCAAGTTAATACGTTTTAAAAATGCGAAATTTGCGCAAAGACAGAACTCATGATAACTTTAAGCAGGGCTAACTGATTTCTCGCGTGATGCATCGATCTCACTCTAGAATGAAGTAATTTTTAGTTTCAGCCATGCTGCAGTTACGCTTAACATAAATTTCAACACATTCTTTAAAAGTCTTCAAGTTCCACAGAACGTTGTACATCAATGGCAGCATCAATAAAACAAACCGGTGCCAAGTGAAATGAAAATAGAGAAGAACTGACAGATGACTGGGCTGTCGTGCTCTGGAGAGCTGCGATCCCATGCATTTGGCATCATGATGAAGCCAACTCCGCCACTGATAATATTTTCTGTATACATTTATCTGCCTGTGTAATTAACAGTACAAGAAGCCCAACTTTGGATGTATTCGGGAATATTAATTAAAGAAGGTTACAGATTTTGCAAAAAATATATGGATAAACAAGTATGACACATTCGCGTGCATCAATGCACTAATCTAACAAAAATTCAGGCTGGGTGAAATTATTGATAAGAGTTTTCAATATCCCACGAGACAATCCGTGAGAATGTAGTAGCACGCTACACTGGACTTCATATAAAAAGAAGAACTAGCTTCATTTAGACGTATTCACAAAACTTAATATTTCAGATTCAGGTGTCTGTAATGCGCACCAAACTCACTTGTCTTTATTGAAGGTCGAATCGGGCCAGATAGCGTTTCCAATCACACTTAGCGCTGCTCGAGCGACACATGAAGAGCCTCGAACTAATTAAATGGACAGTTCCCTCAGCGGTGATGCTGATCAGGAATATCTGCCGGAGGAATCCCAATCTCTCTACAGCCGAGAGTCGTGACGATATCTAGGCACGGGACATTTTTGGCTCTCAATTTTTTTGAAAGGTCGTCGTGCTGCTCGTCCGAGTAGATATTTTACTGATTAATTTTTCTGTGGAGAGATAGTGCCTTACGTACGCAGATATTAGATTTATTTATGCTAACAGGAAAAGGAAGAAAAGTAGTTTAAATACCCATTCAAGCTAATAAAATACCCGCCGGCTTCGTGAAGTCTCGATCACTTATTGAGTAAACTCATAGACCCTTATCTCTTAACATGAAATGTCCCTTTATTAAGATAACGAAAAATTCTCGTTTATAATAGTTTTATACTATGATCAGGCAGATGATCTAGTGTCTGTCTTTCTTTATGTATTTTCTATATATAGATCCCCAATAGGATTTAGGGTGCAGTTTCCACGTGTTAGATGTATGTCTATCCATACGAACCTGAGACTAAGCTCAAAGCCCTTCAAAGATTTTCTGTAATTGAGTACCAAGGGAACGGTCTGTTGTGAACGCCCACAAACCTCAATCCGACTCTCAGGTTGACATCTGGCGTGAGTTTTCAGCTTAAGATGTGTGTTCCAATTAGTGGAGCAGCCAGAAGTGATGCTTAAGATGAACGAGGGACAGACCCACGAAAACACGCGAATTGGCCGTGGAGTTTCCTCCTTGTGAGTGTTTTGAGCCGGATTCCGGGTCTTCAGGATGACCAGAATATCTTTGGCGCTTTGAAAGTAACTTGTGAGAGGATGAAGCTGACAACTCGTCTGCGCAGTTTCATTGAGGATTACGGGGAATGGGAACTAGTTATTGACGACCAGTAGAGAGAGCTATAAATATTTTCTGTGAAGTGATACAGTCATTTTTCTGTTCTCGTTCTTTGAGGCCTACATATTTCATTGTAGCTTTAAATACGCCTTTCAATTGAAGCGAACGTACATTGTTCTGCTGACGCGGTGTGCGGTAATTGAATAACGTGGCCGTGCATACCGTCGCCGTCTGGGCAGGAGGGCAGGAAGCGAGGAGGGTATTGAGTTGGCATTGAGGCTCCCGGCGCAGGTGGGGCCATCTTACGTCTCGACCTTGTTAGTTGCTTGATACGCCTCGCGCTCCAGTACGATGTTGTTGGGTCTCGATCAAGGTAACCTTAATTGTCGAGAAGAGCTTCAATCTCAAAGTCCTTGTGAAGTTGAAAAACCTCCAACGGAATGCTATAAACTATCAAAGAAACTGCTAGGGGATAATTGCGTGCCGTGAATTTGAGTTTTTGAATGGCACAAGCGGTTTTTGGAAGGTCGATAGGAGAGTGAAGATGATGAGACCATGTGCCATGGCTGCCATGTACATAAAGAACTGATAAAAACTTTCACATAATTAGTCAAATTCTGCCGAAACGCCAACGTCTCACTGCTCCGATGATAGGGGATATATCGAACATTGACAAAGATGCAATACGAATAATTGTACAAGAGGATTGGTAAGTGAAGGTTTTAACAAAAATGTTTCTTAAAAATCTCACATGAGAGCAAAAGTGGAGCGTGAGAAACATCTGCTCCGACAACACGGAGCGATTGAGGGCAGAGCCTTAGCTGATAAACATTTGCGATAAGCAATACAGCTCAAATGATCGAGTCAAAAACGAAAGTTATGCTCATCGTTTTCCCCAATGTTGAGGGGGTCAACATGATCGAGTAGATACCACAGAGTTAAGCGGTGAGAGTATTGAGAAGGAAAGGAGTATGTTGATAGAGATTTTTCTTACGAGTTTTGTGATGATGGGATTTCAGAAAAGCTTATTTTCAAATCAGTCTAGTTATTTAATTGTCCCATCTCGTATGATACCATGATCGGTAATTTTTGGACGCCTAAGCTACAACTGATGCGTAATACTGGTAATATATTTCTTTGAAATTAAATATTACGTACAAAAAAGAAATAACTTGTATAAAATACATCATACCCTAAATTTATAAGCATTATAAAAATAATGAAAGGTCAGTTTTCATTTAACAGGTAAAACTTTTCAGTTACAACCAGTTGTTTGAATTGTGTTAATCTTGAACTTTTTTGTTGCTATATCTCTTGAGTTAAACAAAAACTCATAATTATTTCGAAAAAGTTCGTGGTGAGATGAAACAAAAGAAGAATTCTGGGTAATAATTTTCAAACATTTGTTGAATCCAATTTCAGAACGCCATTTTAAGGGCAAAGAATAGGGAAGAAAATGCCTCGCTATTCGCAGTCACTCTTTATTAGCCAGCACAGGGGCCTCCAGGTCGTTAGAGAATAAACTCCCATAAATGCTATAAAATTTTGGGAAATTGTCGTTATAACTAAGCTAGAAGGCTCAAGTAGAACGATACTGGGTGCCTCAACACAACTCTGATCCAGAAGATATTGGGTGCCTCAAACAACTCTGATCCAGAAGATACTGGGTGCCTCAACACAACTCTGATCCAGAAGATACTTGGTGCCTCAACACAACTTTGATCCAGAAGATACTGGGTGCCCCAACACAACTCTGATCCAGATGATACTGGGTGCCCCAACACAACTCTGATCCAGAACACGCCCTTGTGACGACAGTGATCGAGGTGCCAAACTTGTATCGTTCAACTTTCTCATGTTGACCAGTCTGTCTTCTGAATTTCATTCTTATAAGAATGGGAAAAACGGGCTGAAAAATAGTCAGGGGAACGACGCTTTCAAATCTGGACGATATTGTGAAAGTTTGTGATGACGAATTGGAAATTCTTACACTACGTAGGCAGCAATTTTGTCAATGCGTGACAGCCTTGAGAGGCCTTTAAAAACTCTTCTGACGAGGAAAGGGCGTAGAACTAAATATGAAATATTACTTTTGTGCTTTCAAGTTTTTGTACTTTTAAGAACTCGCAGCCTTTATTTCAATGCTATACTCGATACTTTTTCACCAAGACATTTTTCTGTCGAGTACACTCCGATTTCACTCTGGTTTTCCTTCATGAAAAGAGCTAATTAAATACACATTTTTAGAACGGTTGCCTGCTGGACCCTTAGAATATCCACGCAACTCAGTCGCACTGGAGACAGTCTGCATTTCCAATCCATCCTGCCGAGTTCCACAAAAAACGTCGAGTCTGGACACTGCGCCGTGTTTTCGAGCGCTCAGTAATCGCTGCCTCGACGGATGTCACTTAAACGCTCGAAAAAAGGGGCAATTTTCGTCCTGATCACCTTTAAATTTCCTGAACCTTAAAGGGAAAGAGCGTAAATTTTGAGACTAAGAAATCTCTTGGGGTGAATTTGACGGTTATCGGACGGCCGTCATGAAGGGGACTTGGACGTTTCAGAATATATTTTTCTGGCGAGGAAGTCAATCCGCGATAAAACTCATTGCCATCCACATTCGCACATGAATGCGCAAATGCGTACCCACGACAGCAACTGTGAACAGCAAACAGACTTGGTAATTTCAACGTTCTCATAAAACCTAGGAATTTCTTTACTGAAAACTCATCAAAGAAAGAGCGAAAGCCCTTTTAATTTAATTGTGGCCAGCAATTCACTTCTTCAAAGTCGTTGCTCCAGGAAACACCCACAAAGTCTTGTTTGGACTTAAGTTAACTTCCCGTGCTATGATGACAGCCACAGAGATTTTAATCGTGGCATGCCCCAAAAACTCGTGTGGGCAGCTCACCGTGCATGCAATTTCAATAGCGACTTAATTGAGATTCAAAATTACACGGCTCCAGGTTGTCGCTGCTAAATGGCACCAAAAGCTCTTAGGAACGCTGAGGGCGCTTTGCTTTAGAGAACTCTAGGTTCCGACGTGACAGGCGCAACCGCGGATTCTAAAATGTAACTGACAAAAAGTGACTAAATTTTTCATGAGACAATTTGAAGGGTCATGTGCCCAAGACTGTGTCAGAAAGGGTTTCCTTGGTATGATTAAATTTTATTTCTAATACTGCATTTAATTGCTAAATACTTGTATTTATATATTTCTTGTTCTTATTTTATGACTTTAATTCAATTTGGTTGGGCAAGGAGGTCTCGAAAGCCTCTGCGCGAGCTATTTGAGCGATGGGAGGTAAAACTACATTCTCAATCACCGACAGCTGCAAGTTTCAATTGGTATGCAAAATCAAACTCATTTCTTAATTTTTAAATCATATTGACGATAAGCTGAAACTGAATCGAAAAATTCAGAAGAAACTGAGACAGACGAAGGGAGAAGAGCTGTCCTCTCACAGACATTAATTCTTGCAACCCAACTCACGCTCAAACTACCGCATCAGCGGCCAGAAGTCAATGAGAGTATTCGATGCATAATTTTACTCGCCAACCGATGAACGGCCATTACAAAGTAAAAAAAGAAAATATTGCTCCGTTATAATACAGCACGCATATCACTGGAACCAAAAATTTCCTGCAAAAGAGAAATTCGAGGCTCATGTGACTAGGGTGAATACTGATGCCGCACGGATTATTTAACACCGCTATTTCAAATACAAAAATCGACTTTAATCACCGAAGTTTTTTAAACAGTGGGACAAATAAGACGAGAATGTTTGGCTGACATAAAAAGGACGTTCTAAAAGCGACTGATAATATTACTTTTGACTTTAGTTTCTATGCCATTTAAGCTATCGTGAAATAAATACAAAAAAATTGATGTCAAACTAATCTCATGTGCATGAAATGCTGAAGAAGTATTGTTAAAAATTTTCATTCAACTCATGCAGATGTAGTCCGATTAACTTCTGTTTTCGTACCAGCACAAGCGTCAAGCTTTCCAAAAACACTTGCACATTCTATCAAGTATTCTTGCGAAGCGTTACAGTTGGGTATGAAATTTATTGGCAGGCCTGATATTGTTTTGGGCGGAGCAAATTTTTTGTTTGTTAAGTTACTAGATAAATCTTCTTACTGTGTGTTGTTCCAGCAAGCGGCCGTTTCTTTAAAAGTTTGAGGTAAAAACAACGCTTCTTACTACGTAATTATTGAAATTTTTGCATACCTCTCAGGATACTAACGTTAGAAAAGCAAATATTTCCTAAAACTATGTACCATTATTTTAACCTTTTACCCTTATCAAATGTAATATCAATTTACATCTTATTTTACCCATGGAAACAAAATTTTATTTAAAATCTTACACCCCTCTACGCTTCCGGGTACAGTTTTTCTGTTTTCTCACTTTGTTGGAATTCCAATTTCTCTTGATGGTCATATTAAAAAAACCCGTGCTGTTTCCAGATTAGACCAGCAGTGCTGGGTAAATTCTATTAAAACTAAAAAGATATCTGGTGTTTCTATCCTCGAAAACTTTCTTAAAACATGCACTTTCAAAACTGACCGAGTTTGTTTTATGGGAAATGCTTCCCTACCAAGTTGTGATGGTAGTATCGTCGCTCTAGAACAATTCTGAAGCACGCAAAATTGAGCACGATACCGGGTAGCTGTGTGAGGGGACAGTCACATACAGTGGGTATCAAGAACTGCACTACGGTGCAGTGCAGGGGGCGTTATGCGTATGTGTTCATTGTTACATTTAAGTATTCTTTCTAAGCTATATGTTTCCTTGGAAATGCTTTGGAAACAATTAAATATACAAAATTACTTTGAATTCACAAAGCTTCAAGAACGACTTCATCTTTACGATGTATTGGGCCTTATAAAACCAAGCCCAATAGTTCTGTCCTAACGGTTACTCGTTGTATAATTTACTGTACTGTATAATGTGTATACAAATAGATAGGGACTTGCGACAATGACAAATGAATTCTTTTTAATTATATGGATATTGCACATTTACGAGTGGTAGAAGACTCAACTTACATTGTTTGTGCAGGACAGATCCTCAGTCTTTTTACCCTGAATACCACGTGGGCAGAACACAGGAGATTTTCGTAGCAGATGTTTTTGAGCGCTCAAGTCCGTAAGTCTATTTCTCTGCGCCATGAATTAATTATGCAATATTTCCGTTCAACAGTGAGGACTGAAGCGCGTCCAAGACATGGTCACCATTGAGCTCAAAGATTTACTTACATTCATCAGGAGAAAATAAAATTGAATTTTCCATCACTGAAACCACTACATTTGTTTCCATCGCGTAATGCACTTCAAGTTCAAATTGTAAAAAGGTTCGTTTTCTGGCTTTATAATTTTCGTAAAATATTTCCGTATCTTCAAAAGTTTTGTGCAAGTTTTTCCTTACAATTTCATCAACTTTGTTTCTAGAAATGTTCCGCTCTGTGTGTGTTTACTGACGTTTATTTACTGAAAGTTTTCATAATGTACTTCAAGATTAAATTAAAGTGAGAATTTTTTTTTTGTCCAAGTTCGTAGAAATATCCTGGCTTAAGAATGCGTAACTATTCTCTCTAGCGGCGGCCGCCCGCGCAGCGAGAGAGATTGTCAGGCTTCTTTAATTACTTCTCTAAGAAAACCGAAATTTTGAGAAGTATTTCCTCAGCTGGGAAGATAATTGAAGACCAGAGCTAATTACTTTTACCCGCAACGGTTGAGCAAAGTTCAACTTTAATAATAGGCAATTACTAATTAAACGAATGGAATCTGGCGATGAAGCTGGCCTAGCTGCGCATCATAATTAATCCGCGAACTGTTCTGTTTTTTCTTCTTCAAAAGTTCTATAGATGCTCGAGTTATCAGGGTTGTCAACTTGTGGGCGTGAATGAATTTTCAGTTATTTTAAAGTACGATTTCCTGAAACGAAATTTGGAATCTTAAGATTCTGTCCTGAAGAAATTAAGGGGAAACCACATCATTTGAAGAGAAATGATGCTTCTGTTGTTCAAGAAGGAAACTCTGGTCAGAGAATGTGCAGTTTGCTACAGTACGCATTCCACGGCTTGTTATGTTCTTGCAACCATGAAGAAATATATTTCTGAACAATTCTTTTGAATAATGATACCAATAGTTCGAACAAGGACGTTTGTAACGAATGTCTTTTTACCCGATAAAATTTAACGATTGAACTTTGCTGTATTGAGTTTGTTGAGTAACTCCTAAGGGGCACTTCTATTTGCTCATCAATATTTTTCGATTCTACCGCGAAAATAAGATTACACTAGTCTCTTAGCCGTCTCCTACGTAAACTTAAATTGGTAAATTCTATATTGAGACTTGAGTCATTGTGGGCGTGAATAGAAAGCACCCGTGAAATGCTGCCTGTCGCAAGCCAGAAGAGCTTGGGCAGATATAAATACGGTCAAGTGTACATAAAAATGCTTTTAGTTATTAACGACACTGTTCTGTAAATCTTGTCACAAATAGCTCATACGGCTTCACACTTGAGCATAAACAAGTCGAGGAGCTTCCTTATTCATGAACTTGTTCACTTGGGCACGGAATGTTACAACTTTTTATTTTCTGTTTGACTCCTGCGTCCGGCATGCCTTCAAGTAAGCACCTTCAACTACAGTAACATCAATGCCTTTAGTCACATCATGCCGCATCGGTCCCCAGTCACCTGTTCCCTCGGCCAACCAGTCTCATTTTTAACTTTCCCTGCAGCCAGCCTCCACAGAACACGTCATCAATCATGCCCTGGTTATGCCCGAGTGCAGGCATCTCTCTCCGTATGTTGGCTCATTAGAGCAATCTCTCATTAAAGCCTCCTCATTATTCCTGAGTAAAAACTTTGGGATATCTGGCACTTTTAGGTTTAATGTGTAGACATTGACTTAGATGCTGGATATCTGTGTTTGTCTTCGACAATTTCAGTTCTGAAATGCAAATGAGCGTACTTGCAATAAATCAGAAGTTAACCTTGAACATTTTCTTTCTCGGTGAGTCTCCAGAGGGAAGCTCTCCAGCCTTTCATTAAGTTTTCGTTTTTCGTAGTAATTTTTCCTCACAGAAATGCTTGCACTCAATTGCTGCTTCTTTGAACATTCTTGTTATAATATCACGCGAGTGAAGCGTGAAAATTTAGTGCCTTAAAGGACACTCGCATCATATCAGAAATATGTCTTTCCAAAATAAATGAATGATGAAGGTTATTTAGAAAAGTACTTTACAAATAATTCGAATAGGAGTTTTGAGCCTAGACTTTTTCTGAACAGGCCAATCGAAAACATTACAGTATTAAAACACTTCATTCGAGTATATTGGCAACAGTTAGAAATGTAAGCCTGTAAAAATAGGGAAGAGAACTTAATTGTTAAATGTGACTTTACTTTTTCAAGGCCAAACACATTAGTTTGTAAAAACTGATGCTATGTATGAAGAAGGAAATGAAGAAAACATTTGGTGTTTATTTTGGTGTTTATTTTGATACTCCTATGTGATATAAAATGTCACTCATTTTAAATTAATTTCTAGACGAACTTTTCCTTTTGAGTACATCATCAGCTTGATTTGAAGGTACTGCTTGATTTCAGACAACTAAAAGTTTGGCGGGACAACAGCCGTGGTCGATCGAACACTGTAAAGTCTTGTCCGAATGCAAAACTTCCCTGCCGTTAAGATAAGTTACAGCTGCCGGCAGTTGGAGGCTCATTTGGCCGGTATTGCAGGCGCTGTGCGATTATCTTGCGATTTTTGCGCTTGCAACACCTGAGCCAGCGAGGCTAAAGGCGCTCTGCTCCAAAGACCGCTCAGGAAAATGCGGTGTGTTCAGCACACAACTGAGAGCGTTGCACGCTTACCACGAGACGCTGTGGGTCATGCTTGTATTGTGACGTAATTTTCAGAGTCGTGCAACATTGCCACAATGGGCCAACAGGGAGATGTCTAGCGTAAGTGTATGGTATCTCATCGTACGAATATTGAGCTTACTCCAACTACACAGTAACTCTACAGATGGGGTGAGGAGAAATAAAATTTTAATTATATAACTAATGATTTAAAGCTTCGGTACCAAAAGCTATTTAACTAAACGTAACATGTCATTGCAAATGTCAAGCGAAAAGTAATGCTAAATTGAGTTATGCGCGTGCAGAACACGTTTCTGTAATAATGAACTAATTCATTGATGCAATGTATTGAAATAAGACTTTATTTTTAAGAATACACTCGGAGCGGAATTAATTCATTGATGCAATGTATTGAAACAAAACTTTGTTGTCAAGACTACACTTACAGCAGTTATTCCGCACTGGATTGCAAAGTCAGGCACGAAGTCACGAATATTCTCAAAACTCACTCCCCGCCTACGCCTGCAGCACTGAGCAGGAGAGCGAAGGTCGATCCACTCATATGCAGTAAGATTTATGAGAACCAATTCAGAGTTTTGGAGTCGCTCCAAAAGCTATAAATACGACGCCATTCCTATTTCCGCCATCGATCGGCTAATCGAAGTGGCCGCCAGGAGATTGTCACTTACACCGGTTACGATTACTTACAAATAAGCTGCTTTTTTGAACCTTGATGTGCTGATACATATCCGCAAACCCAATCGTGCACTGACACGGTCGACCATCAGCATGATTCAATTTATTCTCCGATACTGTACCACTTGTAATTGAAACTAAAATAGTGACTGACACATGGTTCATTGGATGTTATTCGCTGCTAGATTCACAACTAATATAACATTTATGAAGAAATAAATGTGTCACTAGTAAAATGCTTCTCAATGTTTCCTGCAAGTTCTGGGTTATATTTAAAAATAAAGAACCTTTATTTATTCCAACACGTTTTACCGTTGGATTTTCAATGCCTTGCAACCAATAGCGTGGTGAAGGATTTGAGGAATGTGTGGATTAAATTTCCTTTTCCAAGGGAAGTGCTAACTGGTTAGGTGAAATGCCTGCTTGAGCCAAGATTCGAACCCTGGTCCTCTTGGCTGCGAGGCCATCACGCTACCAGTACGCTATGGGGCCCACATAAAGGAAAGCAATTGAGAAATTTCTCCAGCGAGAGTGATTTTGAAATCACAAGGACTTTTACAGTTGTAATTCCTCACAACAAGAGCCCAGTAACGTGGCCGTCGGGTCGGATCTTGGCTTCCGGCTGATTGCATTTTGACTTTGGTTACCGCACGATTTTCTCTTGGGGCCGGTGAGATGAGAACTATCCGTCTCATAATTTTCTCCAATGTAAAACTACACTTTACCTGCTGTGGGTGAACTAGTGTTATTTTCTTTACAAGAGTACTGAACGCTTGCATAATATTTGCGATCAAATTTTTACTCAAGATAAATTTTATTCAACGCAATTCCTTTTGTATCAGAGGCCAAAGTTTGGTTTAACTATGTCATAGCAACTGCTTTCACGTTTCGATGCTGTATGTGACTAAATGGAATATTCTTATTAGAAGCAATCCGAGCAGCATTGAACAATGTACATTAAATACCTTCCACATTCGCATTACAACCTTTGTTCTTCCACTGTACTTACTTCATAAGCAAATTCCTTCTCCTCGTATGATGGGCTTAATTTAAACGATGTCTTTTATTACAGTCTCCACCAGGGAATTTCCATTTCAAACACGAGGTTTTGAGCTGAGTTAAGGCATGAACATTTCCTCCGCTTATCTAACATAGGATGATGTGAACCGCACGTCTGTGTCGGGCCTGTCGGGAGTCGATGCTGCTGCTGCTTGACTTAGAAGTGCTCAATTTACTAAAGGCTTTTTTGAATCATAATTGTTTCTCTTTGACTGAGTATTGCTCTATTTGTTATTCAGCGTTTCTGAGCTTATGTTAGTTATCCTTGCTGCCCCTTCAGCGCAGGCAAAAGTTCATCCCAGAAAACTGGAGTTTACGTTAATATATCTCTATATGGAGTTTTCTAGTTTTTTGAAGTCAGTTAAAGTGAATTCCGAACTCACTCATAGAAAAACTCCAATCACGTAGTCGTCTTGCCTTGAGTCCATCCCCAACTTACGCATGATTTGTTAATCTACCCCCTCTAAACTTATGGGCATCGACTGTCCAGAATTGTATTCTAAAAAGTTTTCATATTGTTCTATATGATGAAGTATATAAATCACGTGATTTCAAAGTGACGGCAAGCATTTTTAGACAGAAATAGAAAATTAAGAAACCGGGTTAAATATGCTCCTCCGATTACAAACTAGTCACCTATTGTTTTTCAAGGATCTGTCATGAAGGAGGGTCTGTCATGAAAGAGGGTCTGTCATGAAGGAGGGTCTGTCATGGAGGAGAGTCTGTCATGGAGGAGGGTCTGTCATGGAGGAGGGTCTGTCATGAAG
>VOMN01054168.1:0-26133 GCA_014899125.1 Orchestia grillus
TTATGCGGCCCGCGCTCGTCATTCTTTCAGTTATCCGGCCCATTGTGAAAAAGTTTGGTGATCCCTGCTCTAGACGACCAGTCATCTCTTCATTCTACCTGCATCAGTGTTCCCAACTCTCACAAAAGAAGAGCCAAATATTGAGTTTTTCACACTCAGTCGAATTGTGTCCATCGAAGTTTCAAGGCTAGCAACAATGCTATTTTAGAAAGATCTGAAAATTTACAATTTATTCTAGTTTCAATCCTTCCTTCTCATTCGGCAGATTTTTATGAGCAGGCATGCGCAAAAACCCAGTTTACGGAGACAATAATTTTCGTAGATAGGATATATACTTTAAATTTATATTGAGCAGTCATCGATCGGCGAGATGTTGGCAGTCCACATCTGCACTGAGTGGCCAACCTGCGCATTGAGTACGCGGAGCCCTGGCGAGGTCATAGTTTGGGAGGAAGAAGCACGGCGAGATTTTGAAACAAGAAAAATGGTCAGTGTGGAAGAGAAATTAGAAGTGGTCGGAGGGAAATGAGTAGTCTGGAGGAGATAAATTAAGAGTGGTCTGGAGGAGGGAAGTTGAGGCAAGAGAAGGACGATGTAGGCAGCGGCAGAGACGCGGCGTTTAGACCAAAGCCGACCTGCGCACAGAGAGTGGGAGAGGGAGGGAGAAGAGGCTTCAGTTAACAGAAAGCTGGTAGTAGTCTGACGAATTATGTACAGGGTGGGCCATAAGTAAGGCACTCTTACCCACGACGGTAGCACTGATACACTGAAAAAGCTCTGCACCCATTGTTGCACAAGTGATATAATAATTTTTGAAAGGGGGTAGTACCCGCCCTGTACTATGGCAGGCGATGTTCCCAATATTTACGATTTAAAGGCAGTTTTTGATAAACGTCGCACTTGCTTCATGCACGAGTAAGTTTACGTTTAAAATCTTTAGTTCCCGATTTTGGAAACATCTGTATGTGCTCTCGAGTTAACACCGCTCATTCTCAATGCCTAAAACTAAAAATGTGAAACACGAATCAAGTTGCACACAAAACAATTACGGCATACGTACATCGAAAACTACCGGTAGCAGTCTTCCACTATTGCATTGCCTACAGTGACCGTACGTGTTCAAAATCTAACCTCTTTTAGAAACACTTAGAGTAAAACTTGAATTTGAAATGCAAACTTTCGATTGTGTCACGGAAGTACACAATGTAACGGGGTAATCGGGCGACTTGAGCGTACAGCACGTCACACAACATTAAAAAATTCATTCCCGAACTTGACATGCGTTCATTGTACAGAAGCATATCTTTCTGTCTCCCTTCAAAAGCATTTTTCGATCATAATGACATGAACTTGAATATTATTTAAATGTAATACTATATAATCTAAGTGTATCATAATATAAAGCTTAGAATGAAACATGTATGTTACTCAATAACAAAGAAAACGTATCATACTACACTTCTACTTCACATAAAATACATTGAATACTAGAATGTAAGACGATTAAATGGAAATGGAGACGATGTGTAAGCCCTTCGAAATAAAATCTTCCATGATTAAACACGATTTTTTATTGTGATACATTTCCAACAGACTTTTTTATAACAAAATGCAGCAGTAACATTCCCCAAGTCCCACATAACAACCCCTCTCAGCAGCAACTCCCACTCTCAGGTTCAGTAGACTTGTATCTCACCTGGGGGTGTGTGGGGAAGAAGTTGTTCATGGAGTTGGCATGGAACTGAGCCTTGTTGGCCGCCGCATGGTCTAGTTGGGGGAGCTTGAGGGCGTACGTAGAGTCCGCCGGAGGGGCCCCAGCAGGGCGAGCCGAAGAGGCGGCGGCAGTCGCAACGCCGCCTCTCGACGTGCTCAACAGTGAGGAATTATCTCCTCCAACCTGATAAAATATTACGTTTACATAGAAATAATGCGCCAATGCTCGCGCAAAAATGAGTGGTTCGACGACTACGATGGTTTATTTATTGTGGTCATTTGCGAAGCAATGTCTTCAACTCGAAGTAACCTAAAGCCCGGGTAGGGGACCACTGTCACCAACATCGTGCCAGAAAATCATATTATAACGTGACTCAATGTAAAACTGGAACATGAATTAATTCTTAAATCCCACGAAAACGTTAAGAAAAATTGATACACATGATAATTTGCAATTAAATGAATTAAAAAGCATTACCAGAACAAGAAGTACAATTAGTTTTATTTAGAACAAGCACTTTCGAGGATTATGCATGCTGTCTCTAGGAAAATCGCCATTATGTTTTAACGAGCTCAAAATTGGGAATAAAGTACGATAATTTTAGGTAAGATTTCTTGGCCAACTGACCTTGTTGTCTATCTCGGGGATAATGCTGGTCAGGTTAAAGTTGGAGAGGGAAGACGAGAGTTGAGCAGCAGGCGCCATATTGGCTACCACAGCACCCTGTTGTCTGTCCATCATCCTCAGAGGGCTGAAAGGAACGCACGGACCGCTGCGGTGACTTGTGCTCGTGGTACTAGACCCTGCAATGATGGTCGAGTTGTCGAGCATGGTGCCAGTGTACTGAGGGTTCCCGACACCTCCATTTGAGCCTCCACACATGTCCTGCGTGTCAAATGCAAACGGGAAACTGGGATTCGGAGGGAAACTGTTTTGGTCAGGTGGAAACTCGTGGAATCTCGGATATGGCGGTGGCGGCGGTGGAGGAGGATGGGAAGCAGCCATGATGTCACTCGGAAGCATGCCAGAGGAGCTTGAAGTTTGATATGGATAAGTAGGAGTCATGTAGGGCATATTGCCAGCATACCCAAGTGGCCCTGCAGTTTGATGAAGCTGAAAGTTGTAGTCCGGAGCACAGGCATCGACAGTGTTGTTCGTCGCGCTGCTGTACCCAAAAGGAACAGCTGCATTTTGAGAAAAGTTTTTCATCTGGTGAGGATACTGGTAAACATTTTGGGTCATGATTGGATAATTTTGATTTATGGCTTGAGGAGGAACAGCCGCAGTCCGCATGTAATTCTGAGACGACAATAGAGCTTCTGCGCTGTAGTTAGGAGTCTTAGATTGACCAGCCCCCTGTTTGGAGGAGTGCCACATGGCAGCCTGTTGAACTGAGACCTGACTTCTCGCTGGACTGCGTCGTCTGCTGTCGGAGGTATTAACTGTTTTCCCTCGAGACTTGGATTCGTTTTTCTTGCCTCCAACTTGCTTTGTACCTTTCTCAGTCTTTTTCTCGTCAGATTTGGCAACTGAATTTGTAGGCTGTTTCCGAGTTGTGGTACTCTGACTTACCAAGTGGCTAACTGAGAAATATCTAACAGGATCAGCTAAAGTTTCTCTTTCATCAGTTCCATCTTCCAGAATATAATTACTAACTCCAGACAGATCGTTTAGTGGATTGTGCTCATCAAGCTGATAATGTTGTAATTGCTGGTCTTTATTATAAGATGGAGGACCATAGCAATGACGAGAATCTCCTCTAGGAGATGTGGGGTGTCGCCGATTGTAAATAGAACCCGAGTAATCGAACGTTGATGGCGAATACAAATTGCTACCCATAAGGTGCTGGTGTTGGTGTTGCTGGTGGTGCTGATGCGTTTGATGAGTTTGTTGCTGTGTGTTTTGCAAGTGGTGGGGGTGGTGGTGCTGCATGGCCGGGCCCGGGAGCTGGAGGTTCATATGATGTTGTTGCTGAAGCTGTTGAGCTTCGAGATCGTGAGACTGTTTCTGTATCTGCGACTGATGTTGAAGCAAACTCTTTTGCTGTTGCTGCAAAAAATTTTGTTGGAAATTTGTATTCTGTGAAGCATGCACTGGGGTTTGCATTTGCTGAGATAATTGAACTGACTGCTGAGGACGAACCTGATTTTGGTCGTGGCTCACGGACACAGCTTGCGTCTTCAGAATTTTGTCACCTGTAGACTGTTTAGAGAGATTATTAGAGGGTTCTTCTATCGGCCTATCGAGTGTTAATTTGTGATTGCTATTCAATGGAACTGGATCCTGAGACTTGTTTCCTTCAATCATTGACTTTTGGCCAGCACTCGCTGTGGTACTTGTGTCCGCTTCTGTCGATGAATTAGTCACAGAAATCACTTGAGCCGGCAATTCACCACGTGAGATTTGACCTGTTGTAATTGGAATTGAGTTTTCTGATTTGGCAATTAATTCATTTAAATTCTTAGTTGTGCTACACAATTTTGATGACTCAGTAACGATAACAGATTTGTCATATACTGCATTTACTAGGCATATTTTAGAATTCTCGATAGTCAAATCAGATCTTTCATTTTTTTGCTGAACATCATCAGAGTACGAACGTTTACTCACATTAAGGTGTGCCTCGGGCTTATTAGACTGATCTCCGGGTGAAAATAACTGCAATCCAGGTTGTTTGGATAAATTTAGCTCACTTGCCGAAAGAGATGTTGAGTTTTGCACAACCTTCAAGTCCAGAAAAGAAGATCTGTGTTTCACAGTTTCATCTGCAGTGCGATCGTTCCGACACTCAGCAGAATTAGGTGCTGTGCCAGATATGTTTGGATTTTCATGTGTGCTATCAATAACAGGATGTGATACATTAGTATTGCAAAAACTATTTGCTTCGGGTCGAAACCTCACTAAGGACGCTTGACTAATTTGCTTATTGTCTGCTTTGGCACTCATTATTTCAGCCGACTGGGTGTCCTTCAATTCTTTACTATTCGAACTACAAGATATGCGTCCCCCATTATATTTGGCTTCTGTGCTCTTGATGGTCAATTTATCGTTACTTCTATTTAGACTGGAGGAAGAAGTATTAACCGTTTGAACTGTAGTAGCTCTAGAACTTCCCGCATCACCGCTGGGTTTCGTGAAGCACAAACCGTGCTGTAAACCGCTGCTGGAACTGGAAGTAGGATAATCAAGATAGCTTTGACTGAAATCATAGCTTTTACATCCAACATGCATCGGCGTAACGGCGTGCGAGGCAACACACGAATCAGATCTGGAGACTACGATAGATGCACTGTTCTCACTACACGCCTTTGTTGACTCAGGAGCTACAGTAGCCGCAGAATTGGAGTGAGGGGTCCACGGGGTGCCGCGAGAGCCTGTCATACATGCAATAGAACCGTAAGTGCTTGAAGTTGTCGATGGAGACCTACATGTATTGACATTTGCCAACGAAGTAGAACCAAGACTGATAATATCAGAAGTTTGCATCTTCTGGTGAGTAGCTACGGGAGTTGAAAGAGGATAGAAACAAAGGGAATCTGAGCCTAAAGTTGACAACGAAGATGGTTGAATCGATACCGAATTACTTTTTGAAACTGGATCAGACGCTGAAAGTGTCTCGGACGTAGAACAAGAAACTGGATGGTAATACGACACATTTGAATTTTCTAACGATAAATCAACGCTAGATGTATAGAAAGGAAGAGGTGGAAGTTGAAATGTTGACGTTGTATTTACTCCTTTGTCGGTAGTTGGGTACGAAACTTCAGATAAAGATACTGCCGTAGAAACACTCACAGTTAGAGGAGTTGTGGTATTAAAAGATTCAGTTGGAGAAGGATAAGTTCCCTTTACCTTGTTTTCTGAATTATTTTTAATATGGGAGAAGTGACATGCTTCACTGGACTTTCCTATAGACGAGGATAAAGGAAAATTGTGAGATGAAAGTGGGTTAGTAGCTACTTTAGAAGAATCTCGGTTTTTTCCAACATCTGAGCAGCTAACTGATGACCCTGTATTCACTTCCTTCCCAGGATAAATCCCTTGGAGTGTTGAAGAACTGGTGGACAATGCTACCTTCAGCTCATTCGAATTGGTTGGCATACCTGAAGGCAGAATATTCTCTTTCAACACACTTTTAGACATAGTTCCAGTTGTAATAGCATTTTCTTCTAGGCTCGAGCAGGTAGGGGAGTCTCGTAGCTGTTCTTTCAATGTGCTAGAAATTTTTGTTTTATTACTACTGACAGGATGAAGACTGCTAGGGACAAAGAAACCAGCCGACGAAAGCGAGGTAGAAACATGAGAGTGTTGGCTTACGTTCGAAGTGATCGTAGGAGCACGAGGCGGCAAAACATCTGAACTCGAAGTGTCAGTGGTCTTTTGGGATGAATTCACTGAGCAAGTAGAGCCAGAAGGTTTCTTGCTTATCGCTTTCAAAGAGTCACTAAAGTGATCAGTTGTTGAAGAGGACGGCACTAGCCTTCCACTATTCCTAGAAGAGATTGTACTTCCTTGAATGGAGTTAGAGCTTAGAGAATCAAGAGGCTTTGAATTTTTTTGAACTGAAGTACAAGGATCGGCAAACGAAACGACAAAAGAAGAGGGAACAAAAGAATTATTATTCGAAGACTCTGTTGAACTACAATTATCCCAAGATGATGCTATCGGGTATCGATATGATTGAACAGGGTAATTTTGATGCGCATCACTACTAGCCATGAATGTTGGAAAGTTCATGTTTTCGCTATTGTTAGAAGATCCAAATCCTGTATGCGTATGCCCAGTAATAGAGTAAGTATTCACTGCATCAGATGTCACAACAGAAGAAGGATTAGACGACAGAGAAAACGAAAATGACGTGGGAGTAGAATGCGATAATGGTAACGAGACGAAGGTAGCATAGTTCGGAGAATAATTCTGGGAAGAAGAAAATGAATAAATTGAACTGTTCGAACTGATAAGCGACGATGACCCACATAGCGCAGGCCGTAAACTGGAGGCAAGCCCAGTAGATGTAGGGCATAAGAAAGTAAAATTTGGAGCAGTGTTCAACATCAGGTTAGAGTACATTGAATTTGAACTATGCAAAGCATGCATTTTTCTATCTTGGATACCACTAGTAGTTACAATAGATGAGGGATACATAGAGCCAAATTTAGCCTGACCTTGACTTACGGATGCATTGGTATCGCCTGCTAAATTCAAATCAGCACCAAGAGTTGAGACAGGGAAGGACGACGAAGACACCGGGTCTGAGATTGATAAAGGAAGGCATTGAAGAGGTGAAAATGACGGAGCTGGACCCGACGACAGAATGGGAGGGAAAATGGAGGCACAGGGCTTTTCGCAAGACGATGCTGATGATATAGATGCGCAAGGAATTTGCTCAGGTAATACAGATACAACAGACGACGTTGATTTAACAGACGTTCGAGACGTTGAGACCAAAATAGAATTGCTAGAAACAGTCGTAATGACAACTGACCCATTAGTTATCGATGAGCTTGAATTGTTCGGGAACGAAATATTAATCGACTCGCCTATTTTCGTTTCTGAAGGCGATTTATTATCAAAGGTAGTAATAATACTTGATTTATTTGCTAACGACGAAGAACTAGAGTTGATATAGTTGGAAACAGCAATGTTCAATTGACTTCCTTTCGAATTCGAGTTTATACTTTCAACACAAGAACTAGGAATGTTCGATCCAGCAGCCACTGTGACTGAACCTGAAGTTTGAGTGCAGTAAGTAGGCACACCCGACTTGCTTGAAGCCAAAATTGAAGCCGATTTGTGCATAGCAGAAGTAACAATATCCGATCCACTCGAGAAAGAGCAAGAAGCAGTGGCAGAGACAAATGGTGCCGAGAGATGACAAGAAATATCATTTGAATGAGTGGTTTTGACTGTAGCGGCGATGACTTTCCGTTCATTCGTGACAAAAGGCATGTCTTTGGTGGAATTGGGCGATGAAAACACTGAAGGGTTTGAAGAACCTGTAGTAAAAGTAACAGATGTAGGTGGTACACTAGAATTAATACTTGAAGTTTTTCTCACTGGATCATTAAGGGTATCCACTGCGTTCAGCTTGAGCTGAGGTATTAAGCCAACGGTCCCATATACATTTTTGTCAGAGCAAATGGCAGTCACGGTATTTTTTTGACAAACTGGAGCAGTAACTTTCGATTGGATTGAAGTTAAAACTGAGTTATACTGATTGCCACGAGGTTGAACGTTTAATTTATGAGAAGTGCCTTCTGAGGTTGTCAGAACTTGTACGGAAGCGCAAGGTTCATGCACTTTTGAAAGAGGAGTACTAGTAGTTTGGGCATGATCCTTCAAACCCGTCAATTCTGTTGTAAATGAATTGTAAGCAGCTGAACCAGTTGAGAATTTTGAGGTATTCAACGGCATTGTTGGTTTATCTCCGTCTCGTACGTTGGAATTAGTCATTGCTTTACCCTTAGACGACATACATAATGCTGTAATACTGTAATTGCTGCTAGAACTTGCAGAACTGAAGATGCTTTGAACTGAATGGGCGTTTCCTTTGCTTTGAGAAGCAGCGCCCAGTGTACTACTCCCTGACACAGAGTGGCAACTCGGCAAGTGATCATGAGTACCGAGTGAATCTGCCGATGAAATTACCGTTGTGGATGCTACAGGCACTAGTGGCATACCGGCTGAAGCAGTAGTTGAAGAAAACAATTTATTTTCAACGGGTTGATGACCTGGGTGACCAGAAAGAGATTCAGAAGTACAGACAAACGTACACACTTTATGATCGAAATCAATGCCAGCCCTACATGAAGCATTTGCAGATTTAGGTGCTGCACATAAACTTGCAGCCGTAGAAGTTATAATTGCACAACCAGGAGAGCCTGTCTTGGAAGGACAATGGGAACTCGAGTGAGAGCTGTTACTGGAATCACTTGAGATGATCGAAGCAACAGGCGTCGTATGACAGGACGTGGGCAACAAGACAGGATAAGTTTCCGGTAATAAGTGACATTTACGATCTGAGAAAAGGAGATCACGAGTTACCGTTGGAATGCTAATTTCCGAATATATTTCTAGTCCTGATGACAATTGATTCCCGGATGAAACGGGGGGTGGGGAAGCCTTTGGAGTTGGAGGAGCAGTGGAAAGAGTTGGTTTGCCTCGGGCCTGCATATTAGCATCACTGACTGGAAGTTCACAGCCATCGTCTGGTTTTAAAGAAATAATTTTATTATCATTTAGGTTGGAGCTACCTGTGTAATTATTTGTACACAAGTGGTCTACATTTGATGTCACAACTGACGCTTCAGGCAAAATAGCATTAGTAGAACTCATACATGGAGAAACCAAACAACTTTCTCTCGATGCATGGGCTACTTTCTCAGTAATACTTGAACTAGAAGTAACAGTTGAGCTAAGAGTCGTGACAGAACGAGATACAAACTCACAGTGAGATACAGGTTTGTCAGGTTCACTCGAATTTGATTCAGAAGCCATACTTGGAGCTATAGTGTCAGTGATTGAGCTCATTGAGGTAGCCGATTTCTCATGGTTTAAAACCGGCACAGATTGACAACGATCAGCTTTGCTTCTAAGTGAACCTTGGCTGGCTGGAAGGGTAGATGTCACAACAGATGTATTGGTTTCCAATGAACTCGTTGACATCCCAGTAACGCTGGCATCACAACCATCTATACTTGTCATTTCACCTGAAGGCTCGGAGACTATGCTTGGGGACGAACACGATGGAGTCATTGCCACTTTAGACTTTGGAAGAGATTTTTTACTACCAGCAAATAAATCAGAGTCTTTGGTTGAGTCATTTTTGCCAACCACATGGGACGATAATTTCAATCGTTTTTCTGGTCTAAAAGAAGGTGCTAGACATGACGTTCGTTTTTTCTCTGCAAGTAAGTCTTCTCTGGTAATGAGTGGCATCATTTGGTTCGAGTTTTTAATTTCACTTAGATCACCTGGCTGGCTAGCAGATGGGCTCTGTTTAGGCGCAATATTTCTTAGCTTCGGAGGAGGTTTTATGGATGGACATAATACAACGATTGGTGCTTCAGGGCGTACATTTGGAACCACATGGACAGGTTCAAACGCCACGATCGATTGCGATTCAGGAGCTTTCCTAGGAGCTAAAAGTTTTACTTGAGGCGAACATTTGTGAACTATTTTGGCTACAGTACTTGATGTAGCTTTTTGACTGGTAGAAATTGCACTATTGTTATTAGGTCTCAGAATGAGCTGAAGATTTTTAGGATTTACAGAAGGATTGAGAGGTTTCTTCATCAACCTACAAGGTGATCTCTTAGGTTGACTCTCTCTTGCACCAGGAGCACGAGTTGAAGTCACCAATGATAAAACATTATTATTTTGAACAGTACCCACCAGTCTTGGAGTGAGCAGCGGCTTCGTATTTGAACAGGAAATAACAGCCCCACTACGGATGGAGGGTGCCAGAGCTCTCGCAACTTTCTCAGGAGACTTGGACCTCGATGTTTCTACCAGCATGCCTTGATTTTCATAAACTGAAAGGTTACTTATCACAGGCTCTTTTAATACAATTCTGATAGGTTCGGACTGAACCGGAGGGACTAAGTTCTTGTGTGCAACATTCACTTGGGTTTCAATGGTGGGTTTGGCGGGTGAAAGTAGAGTACAAGTTTGCCCAGCATCTGGTGGTAGAGCAGACACAGAGTACGGCGATGCTTTAGAACCAAATTGGTTTGCTTCATTACCAATACTACTATTGTTCACAAGTTGCAAGCAGCTTATAGGCTTGTTATTTTGAACATTAGGAACAGAATTTTTACTATTTTGCTGTACGGGCAACAGATTATTTGCATTATTAAGCACAGTCACACCAACAACTTCGTTCAGATTAATTCTACAA
The DNA here is from genome assembly GCA_014899125.1 of Orchestia grillus. Classification (NCBI taxonomy): domain Eukaryota; kingdom Metazoa; phylum Arthropoda; class Malacostraca; order Amphipoda; family Talitridae; genus Orchestia; species Orchestia grillus. The sequence goes on from VOMN01054168.1 coordinate 10,614, forward strand.
TTTTGGTCCAATTCAACAAGAGGGTAAGTATTTTCTACACTATGTACATTAGTTGGAGGAACTGAACCGAAGTTTAACGCATTTCCCTGCACTATGTTGCACTCGGCAGCATGTGTCCCTGCCTCCTTGATAGGCTTGGGGCCGACGTCTTCATGGCGGCCATCTGTGGAAAAATATACAATTGGCACTAATGTTCTCACCACAAAAATGCTTGATTTTCAGCGTCATACTATGAAGAAATGAACAAACAGAAAGTTCTCACAACTACAGTATTCCACTCGCATATTATGCTCAAAATCAAACATTATTTACATTGTCTTCAAGTTTCGAATACATAAATCATTTGGTGTATCGCGTCCCGCTTCAATGCCTTCCCTTTCTCCCTAAAGGCTTTGAGCAATTACTGCTTTAAACAACAATAAACCAATTCCCATGAAATGATAACATATCAAAAAATAACATGCAAACTGATTGTTAAATTATCATTTTAATTCAACTTTAGTTCCAAATGAACAGCTCTCAATGAATGTATTATAGCAAGAGAAATTTAATAATTTAAGTCTTGTACATACCTCTAGAGGACACATTAATCTCAATAAGAAAACTTTTCCATTTATCTCAAAAATTGCAAGGAGAATAGCAGTCGGCACCTACCAACGCAAAAGTTTCAAAATGAAGCACATTTTCACTGCAACAGGAATTGATAACTATTACTCATAATTTGTTCGTTAGAGTCTATGAATCATAAAACTTGTGCCTTAGAAAGGCTCACATCTCTATAACTAATTCTATTTGAATGTTAGGTTTTCATATTACAACAATCATAGTTAGCAGTACCATCACATCTTAACATAATGAGAAATGAAAACATTATATTTAGCATAGCTATTACTAATTTAAACTACTGGTATTATATAGGATATCTTTTTTTAGGATGTTTTCCATATTGGTATCAGGTCTCTATTCAATACTGTCAAGAGAAGTTGTATTAGTCTTCTACTTTTTATTACTAGTATTTATAACTGATTCTCAGCCTTCAGAATTAGCAAGATATCAAAGTTTTCCAGTATCAAAGTTGACTGGCAGCAAATGTTAGGCGAATGTGGGTGGAAATATTTCTCAACAATAGGTATGGTACATCATTCAACAATAGGTATGGTACATCATTCAACAATAGGTATGGTATATCATTCGACAATAGGTATGGCATATCATTCACCACAAAGTGCTACACACAGATTAATATCACAGATCACCACAAAGTTATCAAACAATTACACACAGTAGTGATTGGCCTGACAAAATTTGAAACCATATATCTGATACAAGGCCTAGATAGTTGTGTGCCATATCCTAAAAATTTACCCAACTTGAGTTAACAAGATCAACTTGAATGATAAAAATTGGCAAAAAGCAATTTAAACCTAAGAGAAAAAGACTTGTAATATCCATCATGTAAGTTATAATGATGCATTAATACAACAGAAATTGCAAGGATGGTTACTGATAAGAAAAGTAACTAACTTCTGAAGTCCTGAGAAAACAGAAAAGTTTTTTCAGTTGAATCTAAGGTTGTTTTAAAGAATAGGACACAGACGTCAGATTGAAAGAAGATGCAAAATTAGAAATACAGAATTACATTGACATAACAAATTTTCCTTGAAGGCAATACTACACTTCTGCACAAAATTCCATCATTATTGCTCTTCATGTAAGTAGTCATATTTAATAGTGCAGGTACTAGAACCCTATGAAACTTTAAGTGATACAGGGTGAAAGATAATAGATACTTAGTACTGTAATTCATTAGAGCAAAAAAATTAATTATAAACAATGAATGATAATGGTAACAATAAAGTATGTATCATAAAACCACTGTAATTTGGGTTTTCTAACCCTTAACCCATCTCCCAACAAAAATCTACACAATAGTCACATTTTTAATAGTATATTAGTGATGCAAAGACTTTGTCTTTCCACATTAGCATGTGGAAAAGCAAAATATAAATTAAAGAAATATGGAAATCGTAAAACATTAAATTTTAGTAGAAGTATACAAGTATGACATTACATTCAATGTCACATCTATGTGGGCATGGTACAAATAAATAGAACAAAAATTCTGGACTTCATTACTTACCAAATGTTTCATTTCCTGAGACAGACAAGCCTTTAGGAGAGTGCAAACTCTTGCAACGCCTCACAAAGAGCTGAGCAGCAATGACAATTTCCACCTTAGTTTTGACCACCACTTCTGGTGCCAGAACATCTTGGAGTTTTTTGAGCTGCTCATTGAATCGCTCACGACGCAGAGCTTCATAGACGCCACATCGACTTTTGTTTCTGAAAAATAGATCAACATTACTCTCTTAAAACAGGAAAAATAATTTAATTCTAGACTTTCATCAGTTACAAAGCTGTGCGAAGTGTTCACAAGACGCAAGTAATTACTTGCATAGTCAAGTGAAATGCATATAAATTGGAAGGCAAAAGTTAAGAGGCATTGACACATTCTTACTGGTGAACTTTTAGTTGTGACAACTACATGTTCAATGGGGAACTTTTGTTGCTGACATTGCATCCAAGATCATAGCAACAAAGTGATACTGGAAGTGCAAATATCAAGTGGAAGTGTAATTTTCAGTAAACTACATTAGTTTCAGTAATAAATTTGAAATTCATGCACTAATATAAAAAACATGAACTAGTAATTAAATAAAACTGATGCTTTCGCTGTTCAGGGCGGTGATCCAACTCCTGGCTGAATATGTACTGTTGCCAATTATGGAATCCAGGCCCCAGAGAAAACATTGTGCAGCTGGAAAGTGTACAACAAAGTTTCACAACAAAGATTTGTGAGGTTCAAGGGCTGGACTACAGGGAATGCCTGCAATTTCTCCAACTATATTCTCTCCAGCAAAGAAGGGAGAAATACCTCACAATCTACATATGGAAAATGATTCATGGATTAGTACCTGACCTCAAAAACGAGACCATAAGGCTACGCACAAAGCCGCACATTTGTTATGGCAAGATGTGTGTTGTGCTGATGTACAATGCAATCAAAAATATCAATCAAAAGCTCAAAATTTAGGAATTATGATGTGAAAGTTGCCCGCACGCTATCAGAATGCTGGGAGTGCCCACACAATTCAAAATCCATATCTTTGATTGGCTGACTAACATCCCACCACATATGATATCCTTACCGGCTTGGGAATCTTGCAAGTTGATGGGCCTAGACGTTTCTTCCACCTTAGCTCTCATACCCAGCAAAAATGATCATGTTCATTCAAATCAATGTTTTAAGTGATGCTTAGTCTTGAGGTGCGCTAATTTTTGTCATTCTCTTGTGTCATTTAATTCAAATAGTGTTTGTGACATCCTTGAAAATGGCTTCAAAATGTCCTCCACCTTCTAAATTCTTCAGTGAACTCAAAAGAAGAAAATGATATTATACATACACAAATAATGTGCATATGTTAAAAATGAGAGGGTGTCACTACTTTGCGTTTTTTTCACTCATAGCAGTTGGTTTTGGCCTCCATTAACCGTGACAAATGAGGGATTACTGTATTAGTAGTATAGATGCAGGCACTTCAGTGACTTGGACTATGTTGTATTAAATGAGGAGGAGCCCTTGAGTATGGACTGCAAAGAGAATGAAATCTATACACAAGGTATGTTCTCACACATGATCCTCTATGTAAAGAAATAGTAACTTAAGAATGAGAAGGAGAAAAGGCACGGAAGGTGTGAAAATTGAAAGATGTAAAGTGGGCGCAAAAGATAGAAGTCCTGAAGACCTATTTATAGCTGAAGTAATCTAACAGTGTACCTAGCAGATGATAGACCAACCTAACTAACAAGCACATCGCCTATTTCATGCCCTTGAAGGAACGGTAAATTTGGAACTAGAAGAATTTCAAATAATAATTGAAAGAATATTTGACAACACTTCTAATTTTGTTTATCTTTTTTTGGAATTGATGCCAATTTTTACTTAGTTGTAGTGGAACAAAACTCAGTATATTCTAGGTTTTAAAACTGAAAATACACATTTCAAAATTTGTTCATCGATTATTAATTCTTATTCTATTATGTTTTGGAGCAGCATGTAATTTCAGCAATTGAGCCCAAGCCAAGGGGCTTACATTTTTATGTCTAAAGAATGAGGAAGGAAGGTTAGTCAATCATGGTAAGTTCCCAGGCCCACAATTACCAGTTGCTAGTAATTTTTGGGGGCTTTATTTGTTTGTAAAATCTTAATATGAACAAGAGTTAATGAGACTCAAATTATACTTTGTTTTGGAGCTCTGTTTCACAAGCAGGTAGCAATAAACTTGTGTTATTATAAGAGGGTGCTCACTGTCCACGCTTACACTACACACTCAGCTGCCTTGTCTCCTCAGATGAGACACTGAGCAAGTCTAACAAAGTCTTTGTGTAGTTATACAAGAGCAGGTCAAATACTTATTACTGCAAGAAAATTCAAAGCCATAATATTTTACTCAGATAAAAAATATTGGGTAATATTTACTTGAACTTGGCATACTGTACTGAGTATCTTATTCTTTACCTAAGCTTTATTTTAGTCTTGATTGGCTTAAAATTTTGCTTCTGCTGAGATTCAAAGATGTACTTGAATTAGATTTTTGAAATATTTATTTTATCTCTATATTATTTTAAATTGTCCCTTGAGTTCATTCATTTTAGTTAGTAATAAAAATCATTAAAATTTGTAGCAAACCATGACAAATTTAATACCACCAGATATCACAGATACAATTGTTTACTCAAGTTAATGATTGTACAAATATTTCTCGTAAGGTAGCCATTTATAAATAATATATTATACTATATATACAACTTTTATATAAGCAAGCTATACATTATATTCTTCAGTAAAAACTTTGAGGAAATTTTAAAATGCAGAAAGAGTTATGCAAAATGATATTCAAGCCATGAGGTACTAGCATTGTTTTGACAAACTATACAGGAGTTGGAGCCATTTTTCCACAAATTAGTGCTTAAGTTATACATAGGTTATATTATATAATATCAGTTAAACTAACCAGATTTAATACACCAAAACTGGAAAAATACAGGAGACAGCAAGGAATTTGTAGGAAAGCAGGAGATGCTAGACTCTAGTGGGCATAATGTAGACATCATGAGCAAGAGGCAGTACAAGATAAACAAATTCATACTATTTTCCCATGTTCTACAGCTTAAGAAATTAATTTTCAAAATCTCGGAAAAATGCTTTATCCAATGACAATGATAGCTTTATAATAAATAGGTTATTCTGCTTAATATACCTCATTGAAGTAATCATCAAACAAAAAATTGATTAGGAATTTAATCACAAACTAAAATGTATACCATAACTTTAGCAATTGAGACCAAGGTAAGATGTTTACATTTTTGATACATAATAAATGAGAGATAAAGAAATTGGTTACTCATTTGAAATTCCAGCACTGTATTTAACTGTCTATAGTAAGTCTTAAGAATTCATGAGCTTATTTTTCAAAATACATACTACTTTTAATGAATAAAATAGGCTCAAATTAAACCATACTTTAAGGCCAATAAAAATGACAAAAGTGTGAGCTTCAAATGCCAGGTTTAAAAACATGTCTTGCTCAGTTACTCTTGCACTAAATGTTTGTATGACTACTATAATGTTGGGTGAGATTAAATTAATGAAATATTTAATTGGATACATTTTTTAATGTATTCACATAAGCATAGATCAGTACATGTACTAAACATCCCTAGCTTTTAGCCAGGCTCAATCTTTTCAAATGGTTAGCAATCAAAAATATTCAACGATTAAGGTTAAAACTTACAGAAATAGATTACTGTTAACATAGCTAAATGACTCACTTTAGCTTTTTTTTTTTTTCCTTCAATTGAGTTTTCCCCTTAGCATCAGAAGTTCTTTTAGTTAAAGTCATATTTAGATTTATTCTTGCTGTTCATTGAGCAAATGATTCCGTGTTCTGAAGTGAGGCAAAGGTTTTCGTCTTGAAACACGAACAAACAGACGCTGCGCTGACATACTTCAACTTGAATTTGAAATGAAAGACGAAATCAGCCAAGGCGTGCAATATGGCCTATAAATTCCTCTTATAATCTTTTTCTTTCGTCTGTTTTATGAGGTCTCTGGATCCTACTGGTCCATGCGCCTCAAAAATCACACCTTAGTCAAGTATCAAGTCACTACGGATTTCAGGATTTTCAGCCACAGAACCACACAAGAGTGTCAGGACATGGGTGAGAACGCGGAACGACTCCTTTTGAAAATTTTCCGCTGTGTGTTCACATCAAAACTCACAGTAAAATTGCTTTTGCTGATTTTCTTTGCCTCTCTAGTCTCTGAAAAATTGTGTTATTGGAATCAAAGTATATAATTATCAAGTAATTAATATATAAATCAACTTATAAAGTTATAATAACACACTAATATTCAGTGAAACTTCAGAATTTGATTATGGTAACACGCTTCTGACAGAACTCTTTTAGAGATTCTTAGAATGACAGTAATTTATTTCATTATATTTTTATTGAATACAATGTACTCTACTAACCTTCAATATGAATTCGTTCTACTCATATTGCTAAGAAAATATTCTACCTGAATACATCCGGATTGAGTGCCGTGGGTATTTGATAACACAGCATCAGCGGAAAACAAAGTAACTTCGAATAGTAGCCACGTCAACCTACAGCTCCCAGCTGAATATCTTAATGGACTTCTCAGGACTCTTCCGGGCAACAGCTTGGACGCAGTCAAAGAATTTGTGCATCCTGTCCGAGCGCTGATAATGTTGTCTCCTTTAGGAAACATTTTCATATACTCAGTGATTTCCTCCAGTTATTTCCACGCTTTAAAGACGAATGACCAGATGGCAGTAATCTCAGAACATAAGCGTTCTGCAGCCCAGGAAAAAACAATAAAAGAAGGCCTTCTTATGTAAAATAGAACATATAGAAGAAAATAAAACTATAGAAAAATTTATATAAATAATTTGAAGTCCTATTTAATCAAACAAAGCTAGTTGGATCATCCCTGGCAGGGAAGACGGTTTCTGCAGAATGGGGAGGGGGCCCATGCCACGTTCCCGGGAGCTGTGGAGCTCAATAGCCTCTGCGCTACTGAGTAAGATGTCTCTATTAGCACCTCCTCAAGTCTGATATGCGCACTTCTGTAGTTATCAAACAATATTCCTATAGTTACCGAGTAACAGTCTTATAGTTACCAAGTAATGGTCGTATAGTTGTCAAGTAATAGTCCTATGGTTTTCATGAAATAGTGCTACAGTTCTCAGGTAACAGTCCTATTGTTATCAAGTGATGGTTTTATAGTGTTTATTCAGTGCATGGGACGTGGCACCTAAACACTAGCTCACGACATTCACTTCGGTCTGTAAATGACCATTCAGCCACGAACGTCAAAAAAGATTGTAAGCCTCGGTGATTGGGACGAGTGTAGCCAGGTGACAGAGGGGCCGGCCAGCGGGCGTGTGGACGTCTACTCCATCCCTTTGGCGTCTACTCTATCTGTCTACTCCATTTTGGTTTTCCGCTGATGGGAGAGATTCTGTGGCTGACGCGGTGGATCTCAGAGTCTCCCCCAGGAAGGGGGGAGGGGCGCGATGCAGGAGACTTGCGTTAGTCCGCGAAAGTGAAGTCCCACTGACGACCGTAGGTGCAGCGTATGAATTCCTTCGGTGTTGACCTCCAAGCGGCGACCAAATTACTGTAACAGTTCGGAGAGAGTTGGGACCAGAGAGCGATGAGGCGTGTGTAGTGGTTCGTTGGTCCTCATGCTATTGTCACTATTTTAACGTCGAGTGAAAAAGTTACGTTCAAATTTCCAATAAATGTAATATGAAATGGTTACATTCAGGGGGCTAAACTGAACGCGATACATTCACCGATAAATATAAATTCTAGTAGCGGGCTTTATTCATTATTACAATATAAATAATTACGTAATTACTTAATCGAATAGTTTATGTACTTTTGTTTAACTTTAATGAATACGGTAAATTTTATGATCGTTCTAGGCTAGGCGCCCAGGGGTCGGTCTGACGGCGAATTTCTTCATATTCCCTTCCCTAGGTTAGATCATGTTCTGCCTAGTTTGTTGCAACAAGAGACGTTGCAAAACATACCGGATAGTTCCTGTACAACTGTCCTTGCAAACAACCTATTGTATCTCCATTCATCGGAGTCCTTTACTTATGGATTGTGTTAATGTGTCAAGTTATATGTATGTATTTTTGTCTCATGATTATAATTCATGTTTTGATTTATGTCGTACAGTTACATCAACTGTGTGTCGGTTTAAAAAAAAAACATTTATTGTATTTGTGTATCATGTTTTCATGTGCAATCTGTTTATTGACAAGTATTCTTGTATCACGCCTTAATTTTCTGGGTGTTCGATCGTCATGTATTTATCTATGATGTTTTCATGTATCATAGATATACATATTGCGAACATATGTATGATATATTCATTTATTATACATTCACATACTCACGCATATTTTATTCAGGCATAATGTCATCAAATAACGTATCATTTATTCATGTATCATATACACATTTAACATATACATATTCCTATATCACATAATCACTCAACATAAATTCTCACATCATGTATTTTCATATCATATATTCACGTGCCATGTACTCACCTATCATGTATCCTCGTTTCATATATTCTCGTATTAAGTATTCTCGTATCATGTATACAAGCACCATCTATTCATATATCACGCATATACCCCGTGACACGCAACAGTGCAGCGCCGGTGTGACGTCATAACTAACACCACCATTTCTAAGTTTTTCTTTTCGACCATGTTGAATCCATGCTCCTGCATCCGTAAAATATCGCAAACTTTTTGATAACAATCCTCGTAAGAAATTCAAGTGAGTATAACATCGGAGACCATATGAAAACTTACATGCACAGCAACAAAATTTTTTGTAAGCTTTATCCTGTCGATTTTTTTCCAGCCCCATCGATAAATTTACAAGCTAATTGATAAAAAAAACTACTTGAATTTCCAAAATTATAGACAACTATAAATACACCGATGAAGAAATAAGACTTTCTACCCTCGCCCGTTACAACTACCGCAGGATGCCCGGAATATGTTCCTGAATACGGTCACCATTAAAATATTACGTCCAGAGTACCACCCAAATTTTCCGTTCTTTCTGGCCTCCCTCTGACGTAACAAAGGCGGGGCAGGCCCCAGGCTCCCGATCGACCACCCCCTCGCTCTGCGGGGCCCGGGCCTAATGAACATATGCCCTAAAATGCCGCCCTTGGCCTGGTAAACAAGATTACCGGAACATTTGTGCCGATTTAGGGGTTGTATTTTGAGGCAGTAACATTTACAATAGACGCCGCCGGCTCAGACCGAGGCCGCTCCAGCGCCTCTAAAGCTACAAGTCGCACAGTTAAATTTTTGATCAGCTCTCTCGGCTGTTGCACGTCTTGCTCGAGGTGCTTCTTGGCCCCTGACGGGGACGGAACTGGCGGACAGGAGCGTGTTCTCCTCAGTTGTTATCTTCTGGGAGTTGTGATTGTTATCTCGTGGCATGGCGCTGTGATTGTTGTCTTGCGGCCAGGTGCTGTGAGTGTTATCTCGTGGCCAGGTGATATAATTGTTATCTCGCCGCCAGGTGCTGTGAGTGTTATCTCGTGGCCAGGTGATATGATTGTCATCTTGCGGCCAGGTGCTGTGAGTGCTATCTCGTGGTCAGGTGATATGATTGTCATCTCGTGGCCAGGTGCTGTAACTGTTAACCCATGCCCAGGTGCTGTGACTGTTACCCCATGCCCAGGTGCTGTGACTGTTACTCCATGCCCAGGTGCTGTGACTCTCACCCCTTGGCCAGGTGCTGTGACTGTTACTCCATGCCCAGGTGCTGTGACTCTCACCCCTTGGCCAGGTGCTGTGACTGTTACCTCTTGGCTCCCACGGGTCTCTCCTATGCGCTTTGACTACAATCGTCTGTGCGCTCTAGTTCTTACCCCCACAAGCTCCTGCTAAACGCGGCACCTGCACCTGTCCCCTTGTCAGTCTTCACGTGACACATGTGTGACGTCGTAACGAAAATCCAATTTACTTCGATTTCGGACAAGTCGTGAGACACCGCACGGCCACATGCATTAAGTCGTGACAAGAGCTGAGATTGGTCGCATAATTCCCTAGGAAGCAGAAAAATTACCTCGGGCAGACGGCAACAAAGCCCATGACCTCCGCTTGTAAACGGTCATTGAATCGTTTGGATTTCTTGTTGCAGATGTGGAGACGTTCAGCGGCACCACAATTTGTTTACTGATTTGCTGCAGCAGACGTTCAGCGGCACAACAATTAATTTCATCACAAGTCCCCACTCTGTTCTCTCCGCTGATTTAGTTTCATTTATATTCCATGTTGGCTCAATATGGCATCAAACAATCCGTTTTGGCTCAACATGGCATCAAACATTCCATGTTGGCTCAATATAGCATCAAACATTCCGAGTGGGCTCAACATGGCATCAAGCATTCCATGTTGGCTCAACATGGCATCAAACATTCCATGTTGGCTCAACATGGCATCAAACATTCCGTGTTGGCTCAACATGGCATCAAACATTCCGTGTTGGCTCAACATGTCATAAACATTCCATATTGGCTCAATATGGCATCATAGATTTCGTGCTGATTTAACATGGCACCAAACATTCTGCATTGACTTAACATGGCACCAAACATTCCGTGTTGGCTCAACATAGCATCAAGCATTCCGTGTTGGCTCAAAGTGGCATCAAGCATTCCGTACTGACTTAACATGGCATCAAATACGGTATCAGACGAGCTCGAGCTTTGCCTTCTCACAACAGGGCTGAAGGAATGGCCCCTTTAACTCTTTCCCTTGACTTGGAAGAGTGCCCTCGTCAATGATGGTTTGCTCAGTTAGAGTTTTTGCAATTTCCCCCTACATTGTGTCCATTTCAAAAAACTAAAAAAAACTCATATCAAAGCTGATCACTTTCCAAATTGCTTTGGAATTGCCTTCATGTGTTGTATATGTCTGTTGATGGTCAAGTATTTATGTATTATTGCAGAGTTCATCGTTGGAAATTTTACGGCAAGCCTCCATCACGTTCAATCAAAGTCAACTGGTTATATCTTAAACTGAAACTTGCCCCTGAAATTTGAATTCATCTTAAATTAGAGGTCCGTCCGCATACTTTATTTTTAATCTTAAATTAGAGGTCCGTCCGCATACTTTATTTTTAATCTTAAATTAGAGGCCCGTCCACATTCTTGGATGTTTAATCCTAAATTAGAGGACCGTACACATACTTAGATTTTAAATCTTAAATTAGAGGTCCGTCTACATACTTGGATTTTTTCCCCGGCCTACTTGGGATTTTTTATTTTGAAATTCCCTTAAAATCAAAAAGAATGTTTCCAGAATCTTTAATGTTGAACGAATTCTTGATAACGTTAGTCCACCAATAACAATTACCTGAGCAAAAGCCCGTAATATGCGAGTACTGTTGTAGCAAATTACTGAATATCGAGTAACTACTTGGAGATGTTACAAGTTTTGAGCTTTCGAGGCTACATTGCTCATCCACTCCACTCGTAGTAATTTATTAGTCGAAGTTCCAACATAGATAGTGAGTAACTCTTACTATCTATGAAAATAAATCGCAAAAATTTATCAATCGCATATACTATCGTCATATAATATCAAGCAGAGTTCACCATTCCCTCCCACCGTCTCCCTTCAAAAAAAATCAACGGCTGCTTAGCTTTATAAGCTGGAAAAATTGCATTTACCCCGAAAATAATATCTCCATCTTCGTCATCTTGAAGGCAGCCCTGTGCGTGAGGAGGGGAGAGTAGGGGGAAGGGAGGAGGGGCTAACAGTGAAGAGGGAGGCTCTAGCCCCCGGCAATGGTGATGTGATTAAGACCCGTAATGCTTTTCTTTGAAGTCTCAAAAGTTCGATGATCCGCACTGCGACAGTCAGGGTAAAACCTGCGGCGCTTGGGGCCAAAGTGGGCAACACTGAAGCTCTGGCAACCACTTCTGGGGTAAGAATAAGGAGCGGCAGGGAAGATTGAAGACAGGGCACTGATGAACAGAATTAAAAACCTGAAAATTGTTCCTAAGGTAAGAAGAGATAATGAGACTATAAAAGGATAATACACACACATTACGGAGACAATTACCGTATTAAAAAGGTACGTAGATTTATAGTACAGGTTACGAAGGAACTTCCAGTTCGTTCTAGATCAGGTTATTTTTATTTTTTTAAGTAGATGCTACTGTTTTCGACCTCTCCGAATCTCAGCTGTGCAATACACGAAAGAAACTTGTGAAGTGAGGACGCAGAACGGTCTCAAACCAGTGAGGTTTGACCAGCCGTACCACAGGTAGCACGGGCCTAACAGAGGGATTGTATTTACACATGGTATACTTTTCGTATTCACACATAAACGCTCGTGTCCGTCATTTTTGATCCAAATAAAGAAATATTTATTCGCGGAAGATACCAGTCTTTAGGTGTGATAGCAGGATGAGCCTACGTAAGTCTTGTTCAAAACGTCGTAAGTTTTGTTCAAACTGTCTTGTTCAAAACAAAGCGAAATGAGCGTACGTTAGTCTTGTAGAAAATAGAATTCGCGTAGAAATGCTCGGTTTTGATGATTTTTAGTTCGTTTTTTATTTGAAGCGATTGTTAAGCAACTATCTTGAATTGTAACTGAGACATAGAGGTCTTGGCGGATTGTGGTTGACAACCACACTGGGGGATAGAAGGTTAAGATGTTCGCTCACTCTGTTCACCCAAGTCCATTCCCTTGAATTTATTTTAAAGAAAGACAGTCAAAGCAAGCCTGTGATGGTCGTGAAGAGATGAGTTCACCGCTATTTGGTCGTCCACATTACTGATCTTTAGGCAATTATTAATTTTTCTTGATTGAAATGCTGCCTATCGGGCTTGTCTGTTCAAAATACAGTTGTAAAATTTACCACTTTAGCAGGTTTCTTCCCTTCATTGAGAGGCTAATAGAGAGACCCTGCAGCTCCATGGCTAAAAAAGGTTAATGAGAAACAGGGTCCACGTACCACCGGAGCTTGCGTCCAAAGAGAGGGGAGGGATACACGAGGGAGAGAACCTGACAAGTGAGCTTCTATGAGGATGGAATGGGTTGTTGATGAGAGAGGTACAAGAAAAAGTTTACCACTGAGGGCCGATAAAACTTAGAGCTTCCGTTGAATCATCATGCCAGGTAACAAAAATAATCCACTCTTGATTCAATTACGTAAGCCAGAGACCTAATTCTTCTTTCAAGCTCAGCGTTACAGACCTTGTTTGTAATTTTTCTATAGTTCTGTTTACGCTATAAGAGGAGGTCCTTCGGAGCCGTCGGTTGACCTGTCAAACGTGATCCGGTCTTGAACTCCGAATTTCTCTTAAAATTTATTTAGCTACATCACTACAAAGTTCAAACGATTAAGGAGTAAATCTACGGACTCAACGTTTTACGTAACTTAAAATATTTATTCATATCGTGGCACTGCGCAAATACGAAGTCATTAGATCGTTTACTGAAGTTTTGAAGTCAAGAGGAATACGTTTAAGCACAATAAGTCCCTAGAGTTTACGGAGGTGAATTTCAATTGTCAACTTCAATCAGTCTGTGTTGTCAGCAAAATTGAACCGAAGAGGTCATCAATAAAGCCTCATTCCAAGAAGTTTAAGAAGTAGCATTTTCCAATAACTTATCGTTGTCTTAATAGCACAAAGATTAAATTTAGCAACGCGTACGACAACAGTTACCGTCATTTGGCAAACGTACGACAACACGCAGGCAACGTCTGCAACAATACGTGCAACAATACATATGAGAATACTTCATGCCACAACGCGTACGATGGCAGAGATGAAGGGAAAAAAGAAATGAACAAGGATGACGACACATAGGGAGGAATACTCAAGAGGAAGTACAGACGGCGGAGCAGAGAGAAGAGGCCGTAACCGGGATCACTTATTATAGCCCGGGACAAAGTGCTCACTGAAGGTCCTGCTCTGAGGATAATACGAACGAATGGGTCCTTTAAACGACACTGAACTGCCGGGGGGAAGACGGAGTGTCGCGCCGATACTGGGGGTTGGGGGACCAACAGGGTTTGATAGTGGGGTTTGGGGATGAACATGGTCTGATAGTTGGGCTAGGGGATGAACAAGGTTTGATAGAAGGGATCGCGAGAGAAACAGGGTTTGTTAGTAGAGATTGAGGGAGAAACAGGATTTGATGGTGGAGTTTGGGGATGAACAGGGTTTTATAGAGGAATTTAGGGAAGCAACAGGGTTTGATAATATGCGTTTACTAGGAAAACAGTGTTTGATCGTAGGAGTTAGGTGAGGACTAGGGTTTGAGCGAACAGGAACAGTCTGGAGGTACAGGACATAGATACAGAGTAATTCATACAAAAAACAAGTTAATGCTTAGAGAATAATGAGGTAATTTTTACAGGCACTCTGATAATTTCCCCAAGATACGGGGATAATTGTAACAAGATCGGGAACAATTCACAAGGAATGAAAATTTAACTCTCGTCAGATAAAGGAACACGAAATGAGTGTAGAGGGCAGTCGTAACATTCTGGTAACATTAATGGTTTGTGTCTATTTACGAGGTGCCGCTTCCTTTAATTGATCTTCTTTTTTCCAGGGGCCTCCATTGCGCTCTAGCACCGTGGGCTGCTCGCAGCAGGAAAGTCAGGGTTCGATTCCTGGCCGGAGCAAACTAATTTTCATTGGACCACGGAGTGCTTCCTGTGGAAAATAAACCTTAAGTCTCACATTCCTCACTTGCCTCACGCGTCAGTAGTTATGAGGCATCGAAAAAAGCAACGATGTATTCTGTGTCTACTGTGTAGGAATGTACTGTGGGTCTACTGTGTAGGAATGTACTGTGGATCTACTGTGTAGGAATGTACTGTGTGTGTACTGTGCTGGAATCTACTGTGTGTCTACTGTGCTGAAATTAATGAAGATTCTTCCATCTTACTTTCTTCACTGCCACTGTAGCTGCTCTGCATGAGCGAAGTAGCGAAGGAGCGGGTCGTAAGTAAGGGAAAATTGGTACTTTCTGCAATAACCTTCACGACTTCAGTGATATAATGGAACATCAACAGTAAACAACAGCATCAACAAAAAAAACAGCAACAACAGCAATTTCAACGACAAAAAAATACAATTTAGAAGCAGGGGACCAGTATTCGCATTAAAGGAACGAAGATAATCCAGAAATCGTGGTGCGTGAGTTTGACCGAGATGAAGTCCAATATTGTATTCCTACATTCGAACATAAGTACGCCTGACGATTGTGGTAATGAATTGTTTGGAAACGTTTGAAATCATTCAGCTGAATCGAATTATTTCTTTGTAAACTAAAGACCACATTCACCTGC